>JAXFYN010001227.1:0-40626 GCA_036172215.1 Camellia granthamiana
GGTTCCTCCTAATGAGTACATCTCTATTGTTCCCTATGAACTTCTTCCCTCTTCTCCTCCTACCACCCCTCCTGCTGAGTCTTTCTCTATTGAACCCCACGAATCTGCTCCATCTTCTCCTCTTTCTCCCCAGCTTGCTCCTTCTCCTCCTCCGTTGTTAGTTTATTCTCGTCATAAGGCTCTCCCTCCACCAATTGTCTCTACCCCGATTACTGGTTCTTCTACTTCTGAAGACTCTGATCCTACTGCACACCGATATCCTACTTGAGAGCGTCATCCTCCAAACAGGTTGGGTTAGTCTCATACATGTTTTTCTGCTTCCTATCGTACTTTTTTGTCAGCTATTCATTCTTTTTCAAAACCTCAGTCTTATAAGGAGACTTGTCAGGATCCCAATTGGATTCAAGCTATGGAGGATGAGTTGTTTGCCTTATAGAAGACTAACACTTGAACGCTGGTTCTGTTGCCTGCTGGCAAGAATCTGGTTGGTTACAAATAAGTCTATAAAGTCAAGACTCATTCTAATGGTTCTCTCGAGCGATACAAAGCTCGCCTAGTTGCCAAGGGTTTCTCGCAGGAGTATGGTATTGATTATGAGGAGACCTTTTTTTTTTTGGATTCAATTATGAGGAGACCTTTGCCCCTGTTGCTAAGATGACTACTGTCCGTACCTTGATTTCGGTCGCTGCTATTCGACATTGGCCTCTCTATTAGATGGACGTTAAAAATACTCTTCTTAATGGTCATCTCACTAAGGAGGTCTACATGCGTCCACCCCCTGGCGTTCTCCACTCCTCTGGGCAGGTTTGTCATCTTCGGCATGCTTTGTATGGTTTGAAGCAATCTCTTCATGCTTGGTATGATCGCTTTTAGACTACTGTTATTGCGCTTGGGTTTCATCTTTCTGCTTCTGACTCTGCTTTGTTTCTGAGACATACCTCAGCTGGTTTTGTTGCTCTCTTACTACATGTGGATGGTATGATCATCACTGGCTTTGACTCTTTTGCTATCTCTGAGGTCAAGCAACATCTCTTCCGCACCATCAAAATGAAAGATATGGGTTCATTGCGGTATTTTCTTGGTATTGAGGTTGCTTCTTCTCCAAAGGACTATTTTCTGTCTCAAGCTAAGTATGCTAATTCACCGTACTGGTCTTACTGATACTAAGGTTTCTGGTACACCTATGGAGCTTAATGTAAAGCTCAACTCTACTGATGGTGTCTCTCTGGATGATCCCACTTCATATCGCAAGCTTGTGGATTGTTTAGTTTATTTGACTGTCACTCACCCTAATTATGTTGTTCATGTGATTAGTCAGTTCGTTTCTGCACCTCGCTCTACCCATTGGGCTGCTTTAGTTCGCATTCTTCGCTATCTCAGGGGTACTATCTTTCAGGGCTTACTGTTGTCATCTACTTTCTCTTTGGACTTGGTAGCCTATGTTGATTCTGATTAGGCTAGTGATGTTATCGATCACAAGTCTACGTCTGGATTCAGTATGTTTCTTGATGATTCCTTGATCTCTTGGAAAAGCAAGAAACAATTAGTTGTTGCCCGATCTACTGCCGAAGCTGAGTATCGTACTGTAACTCATGCCACTGCTGAGATTGTTTAACTTCATTGTCTCCTGTCTGATTTGGGTGTCCCTCAATTTTCTCCGACCTCTCTCTATTGTGACAACCGTAGTGCTATTCAGATTGCCCACAATACTGTCTTCCATGAACGAACAAAACACATTGAGATTGATTATCACTTTGTCCAACAGTATCTACAGTCTGGCTCTATCTCACTTCCTTTTGTCTCTTCGGCTTTGCAACTTGTAGACTGCTTCACCAAGATTCACACTACCACTCAGTTTTAGTTTCTTCTTAGCAAACTCTCAGTGTTTTCTGCTAAAACACCTTGAGTTTGAGCGGGGGTGTGAGAATATATTGTGTATATTCCATATTTGGCATGATTGTGGTTGTACATATTATAGGCATGAATCATGATTGTGTATAGGCGTGATTGAGGTGTGATTGTATTTTCTTTTTTTGGTTTAGGAGTTAAGGCTATATAATCTAGGGTCTTGTTGTAATCAAACACAATTGAATATATAGCTTCATTCAGAAAACTTACAATCAGTACCATACCATTGCTTCATAACCTATCAAAGAAAGGTTCCAAATCAAGTCACGCATTGTCTACCTGACAAAAGCTATATGGCCGATTATTTTTTATAGAAAAAATGCTATGTTACATGGACTTAGGTACGGGTGTCGAGTATGGGCATGTATCTAGAGGTCGGACTCGTCAAGCTATAAATTTAAGAGTATGCAGACTCAGTAAAAAAATGTCATATTTTTATATTTTTAATAAAGTATGTGAGATAAAATGGCATTATATGTAACTTACAGTGTCAAAAAGGCATTTTTAGCAATTATACAACAATATATACATATAATAATAGTGTTATATATAATTATATAAGAAGTGTCTGTTGAAAAGTATCCGAGACATATCTCATACCCTTGTCCGAGTGTCGGGTGTCCGACACGGGTATTTGGTTTATTTTGAAGAGTCCGTGTAACATAGAAAAAATGACATGGTGCTTTGGTCATAGTTGTTTTCATCACATAGGGTAGGGTGGCTCATGGAAGAAAACTTAGGTAAACTGGGTTCAATAAGTACGGCAAAGCAACAGGGGTTAAAAAATTTCATGGGAATATAATCATGTGAAATATATAGAAAATAACATATTCAAGCATATGAAACTTTATCTAACATATTATCAACATGACGAAAGCAGAATCCAGTTTGAAGAGAAAGCTAATATAACCAATACATTGGGATGCTTGAAATGAAATATTTGGATCTTACCGGCACATCTTTGTATTTTTTCTCCAAAAACTCTAGATCTGGCAGTACATGCATACAATTTATACAGCAGTAGGTCCAAAAATCCAGAAGAACCACTTTTCCTTTCAAATCCTGTTCAAGCATAGAATTAACTTCAAATGCAAACTATATTGGAATGTTGGTTGCACTACATATAGCTGTATCCTACAAAACTTTGGGGAAAATGTGGCAAATACAGTTGACATGTGAACTAACTGATTTTATGACCAGAAAATATATCTTTAGTAATTTTCTTCCATATCTTATCTAATTTTCTGTCCATCATGTTCATCTTTTCCTAACAATAGCATCTTAATAAAGGTTGGTATGGAAGAAAAATAAAAATAAAATAAGGAAAATATGTATGATTTTATTTTAAGCAAATTAAACACTAGATCCATAAAGCTTAATTTCTTCTCATCCTACGATGAATCAAGAAGTCAATACCATAAGGTAACCCATAGTACAGGGAACATTTCAACTAGACATCAAGTATAGCGATAAGCTCATGGCCAGCCCTGAACAATGACCCACATGCTTGTTTGCATAGGTCAGCTTTGATACCATTTATAGCGCCCCACCACCTGTTGCCCCAAGTAACCTATAGGTCTAGCAATATGACCCAAAAGACTAACCCTAAGATATGTAGTAGCACGCTAGTGGTACCTTATATACCCAAGATCACCCATGCCAACTTCCTGAAACAGGGTCGTTACATCAAGAAATAACCATAACCCAAATGACCACATGTAGATATACAAATGCAAGATAATAGAGAATGAAGGGAGACCACACAAGGGATGTAATGACCCGAAATTGTATGTCGTAATTACTAGTAATTAATTATGTTTTACTATGATTTAATTGAAGAATATCGGTTGAGACTACAACTTCGGGACTGAAATCGACGACCGTAATGTGTTCAGAAAATGAAATTGAACATACCTATGTGATACCGGGAATTTTTAGAACCATTCGAAACGATAAATTGAAGACTGAAATTTATCTGATTCGTCAAAGTTCCGTTTGGCTCAAGTGTTATGGCACAATTTTATTTATAAAAACAAGGGCCTTGTTTGGCTTGTGAGTTTTGGTACAAATCTATTTATTGCTATATATAGATAAGGATGTGGGTTATTGACTCATTTTGACTCAAAAAAAAAAAAAAAAAAAATATCTAAGAGAGAGAGGGAGAAGAAACTCGGGGAAGAGAGAAAGGAAGGGGAAAAGAAGAGAAAGAAAGGAACCAAGCTTTAATCTTCTTCAATTAATTGATCAAGGTAAGAATCTCTTTCAAGTTCTTGAAATCAAGTTACATCATTAATAATCTTATGGTATGTAAATGAAAGGAAGGGAAATTATGGTTAAATTGAACATTTATGGTATGATTCAAGTTATATTTGGTGTGTTTGAGGGAAACCTCCATGAAAGTTAAGAAATGAAGCTTATATGGGCATGTTATGGTTTTTCATTTTTTTAATTCATGGGTTTGATCTTGCTAAGGAACCATGTGGGTTTTGAATTGAAGTTGTAATGGTTAAATCATTTTGTTGATCAAATAGTTTTGAGGGTTGGAATTCATGTATTTGAAATGGATTTAGAAAAGGTGAGAATGAAGCTTGGAAGAAGAGCAAAATTTCGGAATTTTCACAGTCCGCTCGAGCGGGGGTTTGGCCGCTCGAGCGGGGATTTCACGCATCCAGTATCTCTGTCTTCGCCCACAATCCGCTCGAGCGGGGGTCTGGCCGCTCGAGCGGGAAACTATTTTTCAGAAAAATCAGGAAATGTTCTAAGGCATATTTTGGGCATTCTCATTGCATTTTGAACATTATTAAGCCTTAGTTAAGTTAAGATAATGAGATTAAGAGATGGTAACGTCATTAAGAAACTGTATGAACATGAAATGAGTATGAAAGGAAGTAAGGAAGGAATAGAATGCATGAAATGAAGTAAAGGAAGAATGTAATGATATGAATTATATGGATTTATTGATGATGAATGTTAAGAAATGTATTATTGTGGATATCTGCAGGACAAGATTTGAAGACCGTGTGATCGGTGTTGGAAACCCACAGTGAGTAACATTTCTGTAAATGATATGTTATTATGAGTTATATTCCAAAATGTGTTATGTTATGATATGATATGTTTTGCAATGTGAATTTAACTGTGAATGAATGTTCTATTTAAAAAGGGTTACGAAAAGGTTATGGAAAGGTTCCAAAAAGGTTATGGAAAGGTTATGAAAAGGGTTATGAAATGGTTATGCAAAGGTTATGAAAAGGTTATGTGGCGTGTGCCACTACGTATGTTCTATGTGGTGACTGTTGACTGAATACGAATTTTATGAAATGTTAGAATTAATTCTTTACTTTAATGTTACTTGAGATGTTACTTGCTGAGCTTTAGCTCATTATTTGTATATATGTATTTTTGTTTTAGGTGAGCACTCTGGAAGCCAAGTCTAGGCGGAGTCTCAAACCGAGCCGCCATTTTGAAGCTACCATGTTTTGGGTGCCTCCGAGTTGGGGCTAGGCCTGGAAGGCCGTATGGGTTTTACTTTTGGTTTTGTGGTGTTTGGGACTGAATTGTATATGTTGTAAATGATCTTGTAATGTAAGATTGTGGGTAAATTAACATCATTTTTGGCATGTAAATGTATGTTCATATAAATGCACAGCTCTTTGGACTCTTTTAGTTGTATGTGCTTCCGCGAGCCCCTTTTATTTATGTTAAGTACAGAAAGGCCTGTGGTAATCTTAGATTACTGGCCGGTCTCGTTGCCAAACTTCTAGGGGCGAGTTTGGGGCGTGACAAGGGAAGTAAGGAACCTAAACACTCCGACATTACAAAAATCAGGCCTAGCAGAAATTTGAAACCAGATAATGGACTTACCCTGCTTAGCTTTAGGGGCACGGTATTTAGCCAATCAAGTTTTGATGGAAACTCTGGCACAATACGAGCAGTTCCCCTTACAAAAATAAAAGATCATACATTAACAACAGATTACAGGAAAAAGTGGAATGCAATTATGAAGTATATGCAACAAATGGAAATGAGGGAAATATAGAAAAATAAATATGTAAAATACATCGGACGAAGGTGAAGCAGGGGACTCGCTGACCTGGTTTCCAAATCAGATATATAGTTCACAAATTGTTGAACTCTAGCAGAACGGGATACACCTGTAACCAGTAAAAACAAAAACATCACAATTCCTCTATTGTTATTACAAGTCCCAGTGAACAGAACAACTGATTAATGTATACAATCAAAAAAACTATTATTCTCCCTTTATATATATGCACATATATATTTAATGAGTAATCTTCTATATAGTATGTTAACAGCAAGAAAAAACCATTGACAATATCAAAGAGAAATAGAAGGGCAAAAAAATAGAAACAAAAGAGGAGGAGAAAAGAAAAGGTTGCACCAACACATTTGAAGAGTATATAATGCAAGATATGTTTCATTACAAACATCAGTACCTTCATTCTGTTGAAAAGACGGAGTGCCAACTCCAAATAGCGAATTCCACAAGGCCTTTGGAGATGTATATTGCATTGCCTGCAAATCAATAGCAACTTCCAAAGACATATTATGGAATAAATTAATAAAAGTATGTCTCTCACTCAATAAGGGAAAAAAGAAGAAAACTGAGTCCAAAGACAAAACCAAAATGGATAGATCTTCAAATGTTCTTTTTATCACATACTCATTCATACCTTCCAGTTAGTAATAGTGAAAACGAGACAAGAGATAGCAATGCCCAAACTTCCATATCTTAAAATATCTCGCCTTGAACCCTGCAATCTGTCCATAAATTATTTCTGCAACTGCAAGCTAATGTTGTTAAATTAAATTCCGTTAAAATAAGCTGAAAAGGCTACATACACAAGGGACATGCACAAAAATATAAAAATTTACATATTTATTATATGTCATAAATCTAAATATTTCATTTAAAGATAATGAAATAATGTAACATAACACCAACTAAAATTAAACAACCACATTCCGTAGCATAACAATCACAGACTAATAGTTATAATTAGAGTAGGCATCCTATAACATGACAATTACACTAAAATCTCATTAGGATATCTTACTTACAAAATCAAAATAAAAGTAAAAAATTGTACATTCAATTAACATTCTTTCAATTAAAAATCAAGTTCACTAACCACACACACACACACACACACCAAAAACGAACACTAATTGTTTACTTTGGCCTCCACTTGAACTTTTTTAAAATTTCATTTTGACCCCTAAGCATGCTTTGTGTCCATAACATGCCCCCAATGTTTCCATAGCATGTCCCCAATGTGTCCGAGCAAACAAAAATAGGACACGCCAATTCGGGTGTCCAACACAGATGTTACCAAAAAATGCTAATACCCTAGCAATTTACATTTTGGAACACACATTTCGAAATATGGTACAGTTTCGTTCCAAAATAGTAAATTTGGCAATCCAAAGTGATTTCAAAAGTTTGTTCCAATTAAGAGTAAAAAACATCAAATATAATCGACTAAAATATAAGGTGAGTGAAATTTTAACATGACAAAACATAAAAAATTAGTCATGATGTTCATAAAAATGTGTTGCCATATGATTAATTTAGGAAAGAAAAAAAAAAAAAAACCAACATTTTATTGGAAGTCTAATTGTTAAAAAAAATTCTCTACACTAAAAGTACGTTAAATTTTATAGTGTAAACTATACAAGCCTACCCCTATTGTACCACAATTTAGAGCATGTGACATACCACACTCCCATTCCCGTTCCAAGTACATAGGTTGGAGCCCAACATGTTTCCAATGCAGGTGTCTGACACATGTCCATTATGTCTGTGTTCAACGCATGTCGAACACTGGTACATGGCCTTCGGAGACGTGTCTATCCTTCATAGAGGCTAATTTTTTTTAGAATAATGCTTGAGACCCCCTTTTGGGGGTCACCCCCTCACCCCCCTTTGCCACGTGGCGGGTGGTGATTGGAGGAGCAAGAAAAAAAAGAAAAAGAAAAAGAAAATGTAACCAATGAGAGAGAGAGGGGGTCAAAGGGGGTGGGGGGAAAAGGGGGGATGAATCATTGCTCTTTTTTTTAAGATGGGTTTTAGATTCTTTTCTTAAGCTTAGCTTTTTTTTAAGCTATAATCAACTCTCTCTCTCTCTTTAAGAGCAACAAACAACCTATAAGTTCATGTGATGTGCCCCTTTTACTAAGTTGAAGATAGATGAAACTCAGAGAATGTGTGTGGACAACAGGGATATTAACAAGATCACCATAAAATACAGGTTTCCAATACCCAAATTAAATGATATGCTTGACATGCTATCAGGTTCTCAGGTTTTTCTCCAAGATAGACTTGAAGAGTGAGTACCACCAGATTAGAATTTGAAAAGAGGATGAATGGAAGGCAAGCTACAGGAAGGGGCTTTATAAGTCATTGGTTATGCCATTTGTCCTTTCAAATGCACCAAGTACTTTCAAATGAACCAAACAGTCCCCTATCACGTCATACCAATGGTGAAACTCATGGGTCTATTGGCGTGGTCCACATGGCTGTTTTGCTTTTTCCTCCTCCAAGCATAGATTCCGAGAGGCCAATCCCCATTAGAAAAGGTTAGAATATTGAGATTCAATTCCTTGGAGTAGTTTTATATATAGCAATGCAATGCCTAAAGAAAAATTAAAGGCAAGTGACAAATTTAGTGCCTTCATAGGATATACTTTTTTTCACCCAATTTGCCCTCGACTCCAAAAAGTCCCTACTTAGGTGTTAGTTGGAGTTCAAAGATCCTATGTAAAGATTATTTCTTTCACAACAGCTGTCTAATATGGTCTGTGATTGAGCAATTCAATTGTATATTTATTCACTGTGATAAGGCTTGGTTTGGCATCATCTAAATAAGTCAAAAAGCCAAAAAGTCACTATCTTATTTAAGTCACATCATCCTATTTAAATCACATCACCTCTCTAACACATCACATCAAACCCAACCCAAACCCAACCCAAACCCACCAATAAGTCAAAAAGTGCACTTTTTTAGTACATGCACCAGGTGTTCACTATCAAGTTAAAGCTTCTGACTGATTTTTCCTGGTCAAACAAGTGAACTCCATGCAAGTAATAGGAAAACAAGGGATGACATTTGAGGTTAAATAAAGGATGGTTTATTAATCAAAATTATTTGATTGAATTATTCTGGACATAGAATCTCTCTTACCCTCCAATTGAAAAGGCCATATCATTTGCAGAATTCGTATCTGGGAATGACCTACTCTCTGTTCTGTCTTTGAGCAATGCTGGTGAAGTTTGTGCAGAAGAATTAACAAACTGGGACCCCTGCATCTTCTCATCTGCAATGGGTTGTCCCATCAGATCTCATTTTGCCAGACAATGTGTAATCCTAACCATTACCAAGTAAATAATTGGTAGGAGAATCAAACTGTTAGAGTGAAATGTGAGCTTCCCCTGCCATCACACAAGAAGTACAAACTAACAATTACGGAACCAAATTTTATTATTATTATTATAAGTCATTACAGAGCCAATTAATTGGTAAGGAAGAATAAAAATTCAGCAAAAAAGAAAAGGCAAACTTCCAATAATTAGAATGCAGATGACACGAAAAACAGTTCTTACTTATAGATCGTTCAGAAATGACACAAAATGTAGCTTAATTATCCTGATTATTAATAGTACACATAAAGGCATTTGTAGTATACTTGTAGAACTACATACTATGGCAACCTGAGCCACCACTGAGAATGTCATCAAGTGAAACACTTCCTATCTCCTGTCTGATAAGTGATGGACTAGCCGTTTTTAGAGTCTCTTCTGATAAAGTTGTTGTAACAGCTACACATCTGCAAGAAGAACAAAATTGTCACTATTAAATAAAAGAAATATAATTCATGGAAAAAGGGCAGAGAATCAGAAAATCATTACTGTAACATTTATATGATGAGTGGATACATAATCCACAAGAAAAAGAGAATGTCCAACTCAAAATCATATGTTGTTATATTGAAATTAAACATAAATATCCAATACACAATAAGCAAGGTCATAAAATGCATGGAGTACAGCAGATTTACCTCATTTGAGCCGCTTTGGCAGCTTGCACACCAGCTAATGCATCTTCAATAACAATACACTGGGAAAATAAATGCACAAAATTAATACTCTGATATTACTAAAATTGCAGTTGGTCGGACAGAAAATTGATCAATCAGCTAGAGTGTTCAAAATGTTAGAAGTCCAACTGCTGAACTGATTAACTTTTCATCAAAATTTCCTGAATAAAACAAGCTGGATATTTTTTATAATAAAAGAAACATTAGGTACACACTCCCTAATTGTATGTCCATGATAAATCCTACTATATGGAGATGACCTTGTAAACTTTTTTCAATTGAAAAATAATAATAATATTAATAATAATAGTATTCATGTTTTTGCCGGCAGGTCAACCAAGAGAAATTTCTCAATAAATGAAGACTATGAAGCACATGCACTTCAAATTAATCACTGCAGACGTGTGCAGGACCGGCTCTGACTTTTCCGGTGCCCAAAGCGAAACCTAAATATGGGGCCTTTCATATATATTAAAAAAAAAAATTTTGATCAAAAGATTATGTATCGAATTTTGTTTTAAATTTTAGCATTTAATAGTGCTCACAAAAAAACTATTAAAATTTACTTAAATATATGACAAAGTTTACAATAATAAAAAAGACTAAACTATAAGCTGGCGTACCAAATAAAAAGTAAACTAAGTCTTCTATTCTTTGTTTCTTTTCTTCTTTTTTTTTTTTCATGTCCAAAATTATACTTTCTAGGAATAGTGACATGTTTGATATTGTTTATCAAAAATTATTGACATCATGATAATGCTAACTTAATCCTCAATCATTACAAATCAAATAATCAATGAAAGGAAACATAAAAGATAATAAAAATATGTAATCATAATAGACAATATATATAATCAATGATCAAATAAATATTTAATCAAACAAAAACAAGAATTCATCTCTATTACGGAGTTTGTATCTTGAAACCCAATTTTATATTACAAATTTGAGACTTTCCATCATTGTAGAACAAATAAAAAAATAGAAAAAATAAAATAAAAAATTTATCAATACATAGAAAGCTAAGAAATATGATAGTTCTTCAATTAGTTTTTAAATATATATATATTAGATGAATACTTCTAATTCTTACTGCTGACAAGAACCAACAGGTAAGTTAAAAACTTTGATTTTATTATATGTCTGTAATTATATCTCAAATGTCTTTCAAATATAAATTGAGGCTTTTTATTCAGATTGGGCCTCTTCTTATAAGAAACTTTAGATCTTTCTAACTCAAGTGGACCTTTTTTTCTGGACCAGTACAATACTAACTATAGTTTTGGGGCTTTTTTTTTGGCATTTTTGGGGGGCCCAAAGCGACTGCTCTGTGGGCTTTGCCCCAAAGCCGGCCAGTGACATGTTTCATAGGCTAACACACTTCAGACAGGCCGGGATGAGTGTTAGACATGCCACATGGCATGTCTACTCTTTTTTCTCATTTACCATGTTGGGGACACATCATGAACACCCATGTCCTACCTCCAGATACACTCTAGGATAAATTTTATTTGTGATTATTTATTTTTTATGAATGATCTATTTACTTTTAAATTAAATGCTTTTGCCATTTGTGACATAATTATTTATGATTTATAAAACAGTATTTTATATGTTGAATTGAATGATGTTTATAGATTTGAGTTGTTTTTTCATGGTGAGTTAATTTGTTTTCATTATTGTTGGTTGTTGTCAATTTATTACTCATATACATAGCAAAAATTTTATACATAAACAATATATTTTTTATGTATCACCACCATGTCCATGTCCTATTTTCTGAAAATCGTCGTCCCATGTCCGGTGTTAGTATCCGCATCCATGACCATGCTTCTTAGATAAAGACAATGTGCAACTTCAATATCAGTCATATAGAATAAGTATTTCAGGTGCATAAGAAATACTCTTGCAATAGCTGTCTCTAAGAAGACAAATCTGCAAATATACCTCACTGGTGGGCACATTCAAAATCTTTGAGGCAGCCAAAAAAATATCAGGAGCAGGCTTCAAATTCTCAAATGCATCTGCTGACACAATAGCATCAAACCTGGTAAAAGTAGACTACAAAGCATCACAACGTCTGCCCGACAAGAATTACAGTTATCTTAAGCAAATAACTATTGTAGTGACATCTTAAATATTCATATAGGAAAGAACTGCTATTGCAATTCCTTTGAGCAAATTTCCCAAATTTGCAATATCCTACCATTCTTGCTCTTTTGATCAAATAGTATTATCTGTCTTCTAAATGTGTGCCCCTTACATTACTCACCCAGGATTTTTCCTTCATTGAATGGCCTGAAATAATTGATATCTACTCACTTTGTTTATTAAGGACAAGTGACACACCCGGCAAACAAGTTAAGATGTTCAAATATGACAATGAGAGGAATTCAGCCATAGTTCCATTTTCTGCAAGAGTCATAGACTTGTGAACATCTCTTTTGCCATAAGACCGAATATGCAAGGTACGAAGACGAATTACATATATAAGGATTTTCACAAAACCAGATAAGTTTATTTCTTAAGTAATTCACACAATCAAAAAAACTGTAAATGTCGCATCCTGTGTCAAAAAGTTTCAAATGCATTCAGCATGCCTCCATGGGTATGTTTTTCTAGGGTTAAATAGTATACCATATAAATAAAATTCATAAAAAAGTGTAAACTTAACAATGGCCATATAAATAAATCTTATAGAGAATCATTTAGATCCGTCAAAATCAGGAATACATGTCTTTTATGATTAGATGGCATTTGTCAATTAAAATATATTACTTTAGAGAATTAATTAATTGACTTTCTATCATCCTAGACCAAAACATATTGATTAAACTCTACATAAATAGGAGTTCACATTGTATATGGTTTGGTTTGTAAGAATAGTGATCCTTGTAAGTACAGGTAACATGAAGAATTGAAACAACTAAATTCAGATATTTAGAAATTATATAATAATATACTAGACCATAACAATCGATTATGTTTATATTGAAAAAGGTTAACAAAAAACAGATTTGGTTTGAAGGTATAGTCTAATTTAAAAGACAATGAATGATGTTGGAAATTTCAATTTCTAGGCACAATCCAAGACTGACACACATATTCAACCTTGTAAAATATTTTCTTAAGTTTCATGGCATTTTTCCATATGATTTGTATACTTAAATTCGCAAATTTGTATTTTCTAAAAAAATAATATTAAAAAATAAAATTAAAATACAGAACAAGAAGAAAGATAATGACACTAAGCACATCCATATTTCAATAGTTGCGCATTTTCTCCCACATAACGTAAAATATGGCATTTGCCTTCAACAGAAACCAAAGCTTAAAACACAATTCCATATATTCAACACAAATTCAACAGAAACCAAAGCTTAAAACACAAATTCAACTAGGTATATTTTTAAAAACAAAAAAACAAGAAGAAGAAGAAAAACACAATTCCATATATTCAGAGCATTGTTCCCTAATCAAAACATAGAGCAATACTTTCTGTACAGACTGGCATCAAAATACTCCACTTACTCACAAGTTTTTTTTTTTTTGTTTTTTGAACGAGCCGCAACACAAGTGGTGATCTGAACAAAAGGTTCTCTGAGGACATTAAAAAGGTCATTCTATTTGTTCCAGACAGTCACAGACTCACAAAGTTAAGAAGTATGAACTCTAACCCATTTTATAAGCACTCATAGATGACGTAAACCTAGACCAACAAATGTTCAACTGTTTGTGAGAATTGAACTTACAACAAAATTTTATTTATCAAAAAAAAAAATTACAACAAAATTTTATTTTCTCTATGAGAGAATTGAACTTGGAACAGTTTGCAATCACATATTTTTTTTTATAAATATACATGCTCTCACTATGAAATGATTGAATGTCAAGCAACAATAAATTTTAAATATTGATCATGGTAACACAGTGCTCGTGTAGCAACATATCAAGAAGTGTTAGCTGGAGACTATGGTGTTTAAATTTATTTCATACACTTGTAAACCATGACATATGATTATATTAGCTTACATAGACACTGGCAAACCAGCAGCTGCTAAATTTGCGTCGACCTTGATGCGGTCTGCACTAGATGCAACAGCAACTTTGAGCCCCTTGCTTTTACACTGTTGTACAACAATATAATATTGTAAACACTTAATGAAGAAGGAAGGTGGTAGTATCAGGAAACTTCAAAGTCAGTGTCATTCATACCTGATTAATGAGTTCAAAGGCACCAGGGAATCCTATTCCAGAATTTGGCTTTGCATACTACAAGTGATACAACTTTAGGGGTCAGTTCCATGCTAAAAACTGAAATTAGCACCACTTGAACATAGTTTTTCTTTCCATTTTTTCAAAAAATAAAACTAAAAGAAAACCAAACATGACAGTTAAATAACCTTATCTAGATATATCTCAAAAAATCTTTTCTTTGCTGCCCCAATGTTGAATCCTTCAACACCTTTCACAGAAGCTACACCTCCTAAAAAGTTTGCTTCACCTAGTTCAAATGCACAGAAGTAAGAAACAACTACACGACAAATGAAAGGTAATAAAGAAAGTACGAAGTTCTGGCAGAAAAAAGAAATCGTTACCGTGCAACTTAACAAACCACAAGACTGAACCATCACAAATATAATTACTTATAGATGAGTTCTCTAAGTTAATATTTTTTCTCTTTTGAGATTGCATAATTACATTCAGTTGTCAGTTGTCAATTTTGGCACATCTCTTTTTTACTTTGTGACGGAATTTTATCTTTCATCCCTTGCTTTTATTTATTTATTTTTTCTCCTTCAGACTCATGAAACATGTAGACTTATAACATAGAAATGTGTTCTAAAAAAGTATATTTATTTCCTATCACCTTTAAAAATGCACCCCAACAGTGATAGTTCATGTGCAACCATGAGATGTAACCAGTACATCTCCAAATGGTATAAACTCCAAGGCATCCTACTGTCTTTGGATGGTGGATTTGACAAGGCATTTGGAAAGGGAAAGGGAAAGGTGAAATCCCTTTCCAAATTCATGACCTGAGAGAAAATAAAAGAAATGGTGTCTCTCATCTACGTGGGAAAAGAAAAGAAATTGTGTTTTGCACTATCCTGTTTAGATGGGTAACAAAGCAAATTATGTGATATAGGGATATGGATGAGATTTCTTTTCCTTCCTTTGTATTTTGATAGGTAATCTTGGTATTATAAAAAAGGGAAATTCTAATATACACACCCTCGGAAAAAGTGTACCATATGCACCCTAGTTATGCCATTTTTTTTATTTAGTTATGGTCAATTTTCTTCTTTCGTTGTGACATTGTTTTAGTTACGACTCATGAGTTTTTTATTTATTTATGCCTGATGTTGTGTTTAGTTATGACATTTTTTCCTTTTTTTTTTTTTTTTTTGGTTACGACTTAAAAAGTATGAAATTATGATATTTTATTCTTTAGTTATAAACTGCATATATAGTGTTTGCCTATTAAAAAAAAAAAATACAAATCTAATCAGCTTATTTCTCACCAAATCTCACCACTTTTTGTCAGATGAGAAGTTGTCTTTCTCCCCATTTCTCATCATTCCTCACCAAGCTTTTAAACCAAACATGAGAAAAGAGTTCTTTTTTTCACTTTATTACTTATCATTTCTCACCAAATCAAATTATCCAAAGGGACTGTGTGTAATTGGAGATTAATTGATAACTGAATTAGAGTCAGAGCTATATACCAGTGCCCATGAAAGGCACGAAGTCCTCGACCGAAACTTCGACCCCCATTTCAGCAAACACATCAACTGCAGCCATTCTCGACGGCTCTTCGCTGTTACAGAGCACTCCGTCCATGTCGAACAACACCGCCGACACTTTCCCCCGCTCGATTCCGGTCTCCAGAACATTCTTCTCCTCCAATTTCTCACACGCCCTAGGCGTCACCACCGCACTCCGCCGCCGAGGAAACGCGAGGCTTCTCGGCCGCCATTGAAGCAGAGAGCTAGGTCTCGAGACCAATCTCGAGCTGTAGAAGAAAGTGGTGAGTTTTGATTGAGAAGATGAGAGAGGTGGTGAGGACAATCTCAGCGCCATTCTCTCCCTCTCTCCCTCTAAAACTGTGAGTGTTTGTTTCTCTCTCTAAAAACTTGTATTGCGTGTGGCGGGGAAGGATTCGCAGTTATATTGAATTTGGAATGACGATATTGCCCTTTCGGATTTGCTTTGATATGCGGCTGTTTGTTATCTTGTTAGAACTATTTCTCTCACGGAGAGTATTAGAGTATTTTAAATTGTAAAGCTTTTAAAAAAAATAATTGAGTGATCCTACTAATACCACTCATTTATCCATTTACCTCTTTTATATGAGATTTTATTTTTATTTTTTTGGTTCTATTTACACATACTAATACTCTCAATACACACCATTACTTAATATATATACAAAATAATTTTTAGAGTTTAAAAATATCTTAGTTTACATCTTTCATTACTAATCATATATTAACACACTACTAAGGGGTTGTTTGGGATGACCTAAATAAGTGTACTTTTTGTCTTTTTATGAAAAGATGTGCAGAAAAGTAGAGAGGTGATGTGATGAAAAGAAGATAAAAAGATAAAAAGATGGATTATTTTGATATTGCCAAACTTGGCCTAACTATTTGAATACACACCATTACACACATTAAAAACTCTTTATCTCACCACTACACACAATAAAAACCCCACAATTTTCACAATAGAAATCAATAGGGCTGAGCAAGGAATCCGTGAAATCCGTAATCCGATCCAGTCCAATCCAATCCGATAGGTTTAGATTGATTTTTTGAATCCGTGGTTCAGTTCCGGATTGAAGAATTAAAAATCCGTAATCCGCGGATTGGTTCCGGATTGAACCCCACGGTTCCGGATTGGAACCGATCCGGACCGTATACAAATAGTCTATATTTTTATTATACATTCTTCCCTATAGTATCTTTTCTTATTCCATATAAAACCTATACTCAAACCTAAACCCGCATCATATCTTCTTTTATTACGTTTTTTTGTTAGTTTTTAGTTTTAATTTGTAATGGTCTAAATACTTATGGTGAAACCAATTTTCTTATGGTTATTTAAATTCTAGAACAGTATGTCGCTATTATAGAAAGACATGTTGCTATTGTGGAACTAATATAGCGCTATATTTATATTTTTATGAAATTAAAGTGCTATATATATATTGTTATTTAATTATGTGAATCCGTGGTCCTAAACCGATCCAATCTGTGTTTAAATGAATTAGTTCAGATTGGTTCCATGATTTAAACGGATTGGATTGGTTCCAATTTTTCAGGAACCGTAAATAACAGATTGGTCCTGGTTTTATCCCAATCCGGTCTAATCCAGACCATGCTCACCCCTAGAAATCAACAGAGACCATCTATGTCGGTCTTGATCTTCATTGTCGACGAAGGTTTCATTCGGCCTCCATCTTCGCTGGTGTTGATCTCCATAGTTGGTGTTAAACTCTCGTTGTGTCTCATCTCATTATTTCAGATCACCTTCAAAGTGTTTCATTCGGCTTCCATCTTCGTCAGCGTTGATCTTCATTATTGGTCTTGAACTCTCTTCTCTCATCATCGTTTCAAATCCATCAAATTAGTCATGTTCATAAATATAGAGTTAAACAAACTTTAATGTGTTCAAAAATTTATATCTGAACAATAAATAAATGTTTAATTTATTTTAACTGAACTAATTTAAAATGTTCAATTTTTTATGTATAAACATTTAATATTTGGTCAATCTTAATAATTTGAACAAAATTGTTTTGTTCAAATACAAATAATCGAACATTGTGTAAAAGTTTAATTTTGGTTATCTGAACATGATGAACAAACTCATCTTCCCAACATACGAACAAGATTAATAAAAAATCAAAAAAATAAGTCATAAACCAACCTTTTCAATATTTATATCGGAACCAACCATTTCAGTGTCATTCATGATGTGCAAATTTTCAAAATTAATTGATTTCAATATTCATAAACTCTATTCTTCAAATGCAATAACGTTCTAAGTTTGAAAAATAAGTATAATGGATAAGAGAATGAAGTGAGTTAATTGATAATGAATGATATCTCAAGTATATGTTAATGGTGAACATAATGAAGAAATATAATGTACATATGTTAAAACCCTAAACCTTATAGAAATGGTGTGTGAAGAGTATTTTGTATTTTTAAATATAAATTTTTTGAATAAATAGAATACACGTCATGTTGTCTTTAATGGTCATTTCATTAAAGGATATTATTGGAATATAAATTTAATCTATGGGTGCCTCTATTTACACACTAGTAATTTACTCATCCCACACCATTTTTTTAATTACTATTATGTCCATAAAGAGAATTACCAAAATATTCTCTTCTTCTGTATCTCTCTTTTCTCTCTCCTCCGAAGCCCTAGCCAGCAGCTCCTTCTTCCGCCGCCGCCGCCGCCGCCACCGCCAGTGACTTCCCCATCTCCTTCTAAACCCCCTTTTTCTCTGGAATATTGGACTTGTATCCATAACAAGAGGACTGTGATCGAAACCCATAAAATATCTTTGTTTTAACTGTTCTTTCTCTAAGCACATTTGGCGGGGCTCCCGTTAGGTTTTAACTTCGATTTGGATCAGCGGATTTCAGTAGGAAAATGGATTGAGAATTGGTTCCAAACTGCTCCAGATGATGAGGCTATTGCTGAATCAATTAAAGTTCTTTGGGGAATTTGGATATACAGGGACAAAGTGGTGTTTGAGAAAGTGGTGGTGGATCTATATCAGATTTTATCTAGTATTAATCAAATGAATTGGGAATGCAGCAAACTTGCTTCAAAGGTGGTTAATGGACAGATTGATTTGAACATAGTCCATGTTTCAGATTGGTCAACTTTTATTTTTAATAATAGTGCAAAGTGGTGTCCAAATCCTTGTTTTGACAGGTTCATAATTGATGGAGTTTGGTTGCCGAATTCATCAAGAGCTGGTGCTGCGTGGATTGCATTAGATAACAGGGGGAATCAAATCGCAATGGTGGCTTGAAGAAGAGAGGGCAAAGGGGAGAGGCTAACACTGGCGACGGCGACAGAGCTGGGTTGCAGGTGGTAGCGGTGGTGGGGTGTGTGATTAAGGGTAAAAATGGAACATTGTGCGTGTATTGAACAAATTTATTATTTATTAAATTATTAAAGGTGTAGTATTGGTGTGTTTTGAGATGATATGTGGTGTGTAAATAGAGGCATCCTTAATCTATTAATGGTGTGTATTGAGAGTATTACTGGTGTATAAATAAAATCACCCCTTTTTTTTCCAATTTTACCCATGTATCAAATTACTTTTAAGGACAAAATATTAAAATTAAATATATTTTATTATCTTACACTCATTGCTTTTCAATCCCTATTGCTCTTCCCTTCTCAGTTTTTTTTCCTCTGCTACGTATCTCTTTTCAAAAAGTGAGAATCAATTGTATTTTGATCATAGAAAATAACAATGGATGAAAAAACATAGGTGAGAAATCATAAAAAAGTGAAATTGTGAGTTTTTTTTTTTATTTGTTTGGTAGTTTTCGTTTTATTTTTTGAGCAAATTCTTCGACTTTTGTTCAGTGTGTCAAAATCAAACAAAATAAAATAGTATGAAATCACATTGCCAAACAAAAAATATATGTCCGGTAATCCACTGCCGAATAAAAGATACATTTTCAGTAACCCAAAGGCGAACGTTTTTAATTTGTTCGATTATTCATTACTGTGCATTTCCAGTTTTTTTTATTAATATATATATATTTGCTTGGAAAGATTATGCTTCTATTCATTGCAGCAATGCAAGTACAATCATTCGGTTGCTGAACATCTTAAAGGACACTCATTTACTGATAGATTATTTGAGGAAACATCATTATTAGTTGATATGTCAAAAAGTATGATGCGACCAAAAAAGATATTGATTACATTGAAACGAAGGGAAACCTTTAATGCGACAATAATGAAAACAATTTATAATGCACGTAAAGCGATAGATAGCTGGACAAATTTATTTTAGTTCATCAACATGATACTGAAGTAATCTAATTTGTATAGCAATATATCACCAAACAAACACTTCACAAATGGGCTCCAACTAATTTATTGTTGAAGTAAAGTAAAATCATCTAATCGAACGACAACAAATGGCTGGAAAAAAATTAGTTTGTCTGGTAATACGGCACTAGAATAACTCAAATTCTTTAGCATTGTATTACCAAAAGCTATCTGTGTAAAGAGACAAAACTGAAAGGGTTTTGAAGAGTTTTTAATTTAGGGTTAGTTTGATAGTATAATGGGTGTAATGAGATTCATTTTTTTTTAGTGGTGTAATGAGATGGATGGTATAAAGAGGTAAACTAGGGGTGTAATAATGGGTGATTCTACTTACACCACTACTTTACCTTTTTACACCCTCCATATGATTTTTTTCCCCCCAATTTTATCTATGTGTGAAATTATCTTTAAGGACAAAATACTAAAATAAAATATATTTTGTTATCTCCTTACATCCCTTGGTCTTCAATCCCTACTCCTCTTTTTCGTTTCTTAATTTTTCTTTTCTCTTACGCATCTTTTTTCAAAAAGTGAGAATCATAGTATTTTGATCATTAAAGAAAGTAATGGATAAAGAAACGGTGGTGAAGAACCAAAAAAAAAGTGAAATTGTGAGTTTTTTCATTTATTTGATAGGTTTTTGTTTCGTTTTTCTGGACTGGTATTCGACTTTCGTTCGGTGGTTCGAAACCGAACAAAATAAAATAGTCCGGTATCACATTGCCGAACAAAAAATATAAGTCTAGTAACCAACTACCGAATAAAAGATACATTTCCAGTAAACCCAAACCGAATTTTTTCAATTTGTTCGGCTTCTCATTACCATGCATTTTCAGTTTCATTTTTTTTTTTTTTTTGCCTAGAAGGATTATACTTATACTCATTGCAACAACGCAAATATTGCAATATTAGTGGACTATAGTCATGAATTCATTATAGACGAGGTTTATTAAGTTTTTTTTATGAATACAATTTTTTCTTATTTTTAATTTGCATTGAGTTTTATTAATAAATTAACGTATAAATGTATTTATTATCTTTAGATTTTTCGTAGTCGTGAAATATTAATTAAATGGGCTTCTGACATTGGGAAGAAAATTGGATTTGTCATTGTTATAAAGACATCGATGCGGGAGACAATGGCAGAAAACCAAAACTTATACTTGCTTGTAAAAGAAGTGGTTACTATAGAGACAACATGAAGATCAAGGGAGAAAGATTGAGGTTGACAAGTCCTAAAAAGTGTGGATGTCTATTTCTATTAAGGAGAAAAAATTACCTACAAATTACCACGACGAATTGTGATAACATGTTTGATTGATGGATGCAATAATGACAAATTTTATGGATACTTTATGGATATCCGTACAGTTGATATTTTTATGAATAATTTTATGGATACTTTTTATGTATGATTTTATGGATGCGTGTTTGATTTATGATTTTTTTTATGGATGCTTCAAGGAAAATGTAAATCTTTTAATGTACAATGACGGGGGCCTAGACAACTCTATTGTAGTTTGGCAACATGACACTAGAGTAATCTCATTTGTATAACAATGTATCACTGAACATACACTTCACAAGTGGCCCAAATTAATTTCTTATTATCATCTAATTGGACAGTAATATAATGTTGGGAAAAAAAATATTGTCCTGTAACATGGCACTGGAGTAATTCAAATTAATTAGCATTGTATTACCGAAAAGGCCTACCACAAATTAAAAAAATCATTGTTTCGAAGAAAATGTCTCTGTAAATGTATAACAAATAAATGCTGGAGAGATCTATTTTTTTCTGACAGCATAACACCGGAATAATGTAAATTGTTTAGTATCGTGTTACTAAAATTAGTGGTGTAAAGAGATGAAATAACTAATTTATGGTTAGTTTTGATAATATATTGGGAGTGTAATGAAAATTACATTTTTTTTAGTGGTGTAATGAGATGGAGGGTGTAAAGAGATTAAATAGTTGTGTAAGTAGAATCACCCGTAATAATTCATATGAGATTTTTTTTTCTCCAATTTTATCCAAGTGTGAAATTACTTTTAAGGGCAAAAGACTAAAATTATATATATTTTATTATCTTCTTACACCCATCGCTCTTCAATCCTTACTGCTCTTCTCTCATTCCTAGTTTTTCTTTTCTACTACATATCTCTTTTCAAAGAGTGAGAATCATAGTGTTTTGATTATAGAATAAAGTAATTGATGAAAAAATGGTGGTGAAGAACCATAAAAAAAAAAAATGAAATGGTGAGTTTTTTTATTTGCTTCGTAGGTTTTCTTTTCATTTTTTGAGAGAGTTCTTCGACTTTTGTTCGGTGTGTCAAAATCGAACAAAATAAAATAGTCCGGAATCACATTGTCGAACAAAAAATATATGTCCAGTAACCCACTGCCGAATAAAAAATACATTTCCAGTAACCCAAAGGCGAACGTTTTTAATTTGTTCGATTACTCATTACCATGCATTTCTAATTTTTTTAAAAAAATTTATTTTATTTTATTTTGCTTGGAAGGATTATACTTTTATTCATTGCAGCAATACAAGTACAATCATCCAACTATTGAACATCCTGAAAGGGCACTCGTTTACTAGTAGATTATCTGGGGAGGAAATATCTTTGTTAGTTAACATGTCAAAGAGTATGGTGCGACTAAAAAAGATGTTGATTACGTTGAAATGAAGGGATGCCTTTAATGCGACAATAATAAAGACAATCTACAACGCATGTAAAGCGACAAGTGGCTCGACAAATTTATTTTAGTTCAATAACATGGCACTAAAGCAATCCAATTTGTATAGCAATATATAATCAAACCGACACTTCACAAATAGGCTCAACTAATTTCTTATTAAAGTAAAGTAAAATCATCTAATCGAATGGCAACAAATGACTGGAAAAAAGTAGTTTGTCTAGTAATACAGCACTGGAGTAATTCAAATTTTTTAACATTGTATTACCAAAAGCTATTGGTATAAAGAGATGAAACTAAAAGAGTGTGTTTGATTGGGGGGATAAGGGAGCGGACTATTTACTTTGCGGATTGTAATCAGGGGGGGAAGCATCCAATCCGGCGTTTGTTTTTTTTTTAGTCCGCCGGACATGGAGTCCGGTCGGACTCCTTATCCCCTATATGGGGGATTATACTATCCGGGGGAAGGGGGGTGTGTGGGACAATTTTGGAGAGATTATTTACTGTTAGGATTAGGTGATAAAATGACCATTTTGACCCTCTACTGTTTAATTATGTATTATATTTAGTAAAATTGTCTCAATTTAAAAATAAAAATAATTTTATTTAACTTTTTATTGATGTTTTATTTATTTATTTTTTTAAATAATTTTTTATAGATATTTTATTGATGTTTTATTTTAGAATTTTGTTTATATTTTATTTAATTTCATTATTTAAATTTTAATAGATGTTTTATTTAATTTCATTGTTTAATTATTATTATTTTTTAAAAAAATTATTTAAAATTAAAAAAAAATAACATATATTTTTATTGATATTTTATTTATTTAATTTTTAAAAAATAAATTTATTTAATTGTGTAAAAAATAAAATAAAATAAATTTTTATTTAATCTAGTTAAAAATAATTAAAATATTAAAGATATGTTTAATATTGCTATTACTTAGTAAACAATTGAAAACTGATAAAATAGTCTTTTGCTCATTTATCCTATCTAGTCCGTCCAACCAGACATTGGATTCACTAAAAATAGTCATTTCTAGACATCTAATCTCATGAGAAAACAAACACGGGAAACATATCCAATCCAATCAAATAGTCCGGGGGATTCACAGTCCTAGGATTCAAGTCCGATAAATTCTAATCCCTCCTTATTCAGACTGTCCAATCAAACACAGGTTTTGAAGAGTTTTTAGTTTAGAGTTAATTTTGGTAGTATAATGGCGAATTACATTTTTTTTTAATGGTGTAATGAGATGGAGAGTAAACCAAACCAAATCAAACCAAGCCTTAAGTCTCATCAAATAGGGTCGGCTGCATGAATCATTCTTCTCCACTCAACTCTATCAAAAGCCATTTTGTTAGTCAAATTAAGGAGATTAATATCTCTATCTACTACGCTAATCCACGTCAATTTAGGTCTACCCCTTCCCCTAACACTATCATCTACCGTCACTGTATCGTATCTCTTCACTACTGCCTCTGTTGGTCTCCGTTATATATGACCAAACCATCTCAATCTCTCAACTTATCTTCTATCGATACTACTCATACCCATTCTCGAATATACTCATTCATAACTTTGTCTTTTCTGATCTTGCCACACATCCACTTTAGCATCTTCATCTCAGTAACACTCATTTTATCTATATGTTGTTTCTTAGTTGTCTAACATTCCGTCCTATACGATATCATTTGTAAAAAGTATACACCACGGCACATCATCCTGAATATTACGTGTCGACTCATCCATAGTTAAAACAAACAGATAAGGATTTAAGGTTGCTTCTTGGTGTAACCCTATAGTAATTGGAAATCCACTTGTTTCTCTAGCAGACGATCTAATAGTGGTCACCACACCTTCATATATATCCCTAATCACATCAATGTAATCTTTTGTCACCCCTTTCTTCTCTGACACCCACCAAATTATATTCCGAGACATTCTATAATATATATTTTCTCAAGATTGATAAAAATCAGTAGTGTAAATAGAATCACTCAAAAATAATAATAATTTAATTGGTGAGGAAACAAAGAATGGGTTGCATTATCCACTTCAAATTTGTTACTACCAATTAGGATTTATGGGTGTTTCATCATTTTTTTATTTTATTTTATTTTTAGCCAGTTGTTTGAGTTTACTTTTTTTTTTTTTTCTTCTTCTTTCTTTCTTTCATATCCAATATATTAATTAATCACTTTTTTTTTTCCTTCTTCTTACAACTATCTATTTAACTACAAAAAAAAAAAAAACTACTCCCAAATTTCTATAGCGATCCCGGTTCCCTTTCTTTATTTGTTGTGTCCGGACTTAGGTTCCGTGGAGTCGGTTATTGTGTATATCTCGTTTACATCCCTTACTCTTTGTATTTGAGTCTTGGGTTGTGTTGGGCAGGTTTAAAACAGGTTGGTTGAGCTTAGAAACCAAAAGTAGTTGCCCAGATTTTTTGCCTTCACGCTCAAGCGGAGCTTTTGACGCTTGAGCGGGCCCTTTTGTTGTTGCTTCTCCGCTCGAGCGGGTGTTTTGACGCTCGAGCGTGATTTTCCATCTCCCAGTATTTCCTCTGCAGTATTGGACGCTCGAGCGGGGACCTGGTTCTGCAAAAGTTCTGGGAGTGTGTATCCGCCGCTCGAGCGGGATTTTTGACGCTCGAGCGGGAGTCTGTGAGTGGCGCTCGAGCGGGGGTTTCCACGCTCGAGCGGGGCGACTCTTCTATAAAACCGAGATCCGACTTTTTGGATCACTTTTTCACATCCTTTTCTCTCTCTTACTTTTCCAAAACTCCATTGTTGAGCCTCTCTCTCTAGAACCTTGCCTTCTCTCTAGGTATTGATCTAGTAGGAGTTGTTTTCTCACCTTTGGCCTTTACAAAAAAGTTGTTGATCGTTGAGAGCTATCTTTTGATCCAAGAAAGTTGTGATTTGGAGCATTTTCGTTTTTGTCATCTTCTTCGTTGGGTATCATCTCTTGAGGTAGGGATTCCTACTCACTCTTATGGTCTTTGGCATAGATTTTTAGTTGTTTTGATAAAGTGTTGAAGTTGGGTAAATTTTAGGACTTAGGGTTTCAAAATGTTAAAAGAGGGTTTTGTTATTTTGATTATAAAATGTGTGATTTGGGTTTCAAAATAATGGTATTGTTGTTGGTAGTTGATATGTAGACTATTGAGTTAATATTGAGAGTTGGGAGAAAAAGCCCTAATTTGTTGTATGAATTAATTGTTATAATTAATCTGGGAAAGTCGCGACTATATGGGATTGAGTTGGAAATAATGAAATTGGCTCATTATATGGTAGAATGGTAGAGTTGGATTTATTAATCGCTCACTTTTGAAAACATCGATCTTTTATCTGTTGGAGCTTTTATTATCTGTTTAGAAATAATTGCTTGGGCTACCAGTGGAGGGTAGTTTTGATTGTTGTAGACAATGCATGATGATTAGGCAAACTAAAACTAATCAATTGGATGTGTCATAGAGTATGACGGTTGATAGAATACATTAACGTTATGTATTGATTGATTGTGTATATGACCTTTGTGTATATGCATTGTGTGTGTGGGAGGAGATAGGGGATGTACTCCACGGTTTAGGGGAAGATAAGGGATGGACCTCTACACTGGATGTTATTTGGGAGGAGATAGGGGATGGACTCCACTGATACAGCTCATATGCTTGTCAGTTAACGTGTTGATACAGCTAATATGCTTATCTATGGAAGTGTTGATACAGCTAATATGCTTATCTATGGAAGTGTTGATACAGCTAATACGCTTATCTATGGAAGTGTTGATACAGCTCGTATGCTTGTCTTTGAAAGTGTTGATATAGCGAATATGCTTATTTGTTGAAATATTGATACAACTAGTATGTTTATCTATTGTGAAATGGGAAATATTTAATATGAGTCACTGTCTCATATAAGTGGTTGGCCAGGTTCTGATCCGTTGATGTAAATTGTGAAATTGATGAGAATTGGGAAATGAAATGAAACATGAACATAGTGGTCATGGAATGGAAATGGGTTATGAATTGATTTATGGAAATTGGACATTTATCAATTACTAATGTCTTAGTTATTGCTCATACTGTGTTTAGCATATCTCTACTGGGCGTTGGCTCACCCTATATGGGACATTATTTTCAGGTACTGGTAGCATGCCACCTCCAAGGACATAGCTTGGATGGAGATGAGAGTTGAAGACTCTTTTTTTTTATTATTATTTTGTTGTATTACATGTATATCAAGCCAAGGGCTTCTTTTGTATAGAGTTAGTACTCTTCTTTTGTGTGATCAAGTGTTGACTTGGAAAGCTGTAAGTCCGTAGGGCATTTGCTTTTGTTGTTAACATGTAATACTGTTGTAAGAACTGCTCTGATGAATAGAAATGGTTGATTTCTCTTATGTCAATGCATGTCTAAAGTGATGGGTTTTATGTATTATTTTGAGGGCGTTACAATTTCAAACTCCAAAACTCAACCACAAAATTATTTTCAAAATGGAGAATTTTATTATACACACACCATATTATATGTACCATTAGTTACATTATTTTTTTCTTTAATTATGATTAATTTTCTTATTTAGTTATGATATTATTTTGAGATATTTGGCTATAACTTTTTGTATTTGATTATGACTTTTTTTTTTAATTATAATTCAAAAAGTATGAAATTATATTATTTTTTTTTTCTGTAGTTACCATAGTCTCTCTTTCAAAATATACAATTAAATAAATTTTTAAAATTTAAAAATTCCTTTAATAAATTTATATTTCAAAATTGATTTCAAATTCAAACCAAACCGAGCAATTGTTTTTGAAAAATCAATACCACGTGATACATTGGCCTCGTTTGGTAGAGCTGTGGGAAAGTGATTATAACTTATAGCCTAACAGTTTATAGCTGTGAACATAAGCTGATTTTTGACTTATAAATTAAGCTTCTCCTCCCCCACTCAAAAAATAAGTTGATTTTTGACTTATAAAAAGTTATAAGCTGTATTGTTAAGCTAAACCAAACACATCAAAATAGCTTAAATTAAGCTAAAAGCTGAAATAAGCTGGAAATAAGCCCTACCAAACAGGGCCATTACAGGGTGGTCTTTTTTATTTCATTGGGCGGCCAACAAAATTATTGGGTGAATTTGGGGCTATTATATTTGAATAAAAAAATTATCTCAATATGCTCGACTCAAATTTTAAAATTTTAATTCTTATCATACCTTAATATGAATTTTATTAATAAAAACAATACATATTAAATTTTAAAATAAAATATTTTTTTTCTCATGATACATTCTAATTAATTATACGTATTCTTCTTTTTCAAATCTTTTCATTTCTTTCCCAAGTTTCAATTATTTTTTCTTTTTTTTTCTTCCTTACTCTAAAATCCCAATCCACCCCACTAAAAGTCACTATTATTATCAATATCATTATTTTTTATTATATTATTACTTACAAATATCAAAATCAAATAATGAATAAGAATAATAATTAAAATAATTTTTTAAAATAATCTATCAAAGAGGGAGTAAATATTTACATATATATCAAAATATAATTATTAATTTATACATTTTTTTTATATAAAACGAATATTCAATATGTTTTTCATCATTATTGTTTGGTTTTAAAAGTTCAAACAAATTCACTTTATTTGGTTGGGAAAATCGAAACGTGAAATTCACTCTTTCTCCTTTGTCGTACTCCTCCACCGTTCTCTTTCACTGTGCCGAGTTTTCTAATTGTGTTCCTTAATATATGTACTTTGAAATAAAAAAAAGAGTTTTCAAAAAATAATTTAAACTTTTTAATTTATTTTATTTTGATGTACCTCAAAAGAATAATTAGAGAAAAAAATATTGAAAATAAATTATATCTCTAAATAATTTAATAGGATTGTAAATAGAATTTCCCGTGAATTTGGATGTTCCTGCGCAAAGGCATCTCTACAACATTTTCCATGCAAAAATGCTGTCATCAAAAACCCTAGTTTCTGTTTCATCTTTAACTAAAAACCCTAGTTTCCATCAACGAAGAACAATCCATTTCATCTGAAGCCAAGCTAATGGCCGACATTGTTGATGATGTAACATCGTTCCCATTTGAAGTAGTCATGGAAGTACTCTCAAAATCACCAGTGAAATCCCTAACCAGACTCTCCTCTCTTCGCAAATCACGGTATTCCCTAATCAGAAACCCTCCTCGCTTCATCACCAAACACCTCATCGCCAATCTTCTACTTCTCACATCTTGGTCATCCCCGAAGAGCTCTTCAGCAAAAACCAACCACGACACAACCACATCTAAGCAATCGGCATTTGAATTCCCATTCCAGACTCTGTCCAAGGTTATCTCTGGAGCCCCTCAATTCGATGGTACAAAACCCTCTTGAATTCGTGCCTCGCTAAGCGATTTGAGTGATTGGAAGACTTTCTATGCTGTTATGGGGTTTGGGTTTTGTGAATTTGCTAATGATTATAGGGTTTTGTGAGGGTTGTTTACTGTGCTGATGATTGTAACAATTTTTTTGGGAAACCGAATCCTGAAGTTGAGGTTTATATTCTGAAGATGGATTGATTCACGGAAGAAGATTGGGGCTGTTGTTCCCCTAACTGCGCATAATGGATTGGTGGTGTATGTTAAAGGAGTTGTTCATTGGTTGGCTGCAATGAAACCCTTTGGTTCCTTTGATGTGATTCTAGCATTTGACTTTAAAGAGCTTTTTTGACAAATGAAGCTACCCACTAATTTGCTAAA
Organism: Camellia granthamiana; assembly: GCA_036172215.1. Lineage (NCBI taxonomy): Eukaryota > Viridiplantae > Streptophyta > Magnoliopsida > Ericales > Theaceae > Camellia > Camellia granthamiana. The sequence continues at coordinate 29,604 of JAXFYN010001227.1, forward strand.
TGGTGTTAGAGAGTTGGTGAATTTGGATAGGTACTCTATCCGAATTAAGGAATTTAAAGGATCGCTTTCGCTGTTTGTTTATTGCATTACTAGTAGTGAACGCTGTTACGTGTACTGGATGAAGGAGTATGGCAATGCTAAATCTTGGACTAAACAGTTCACTATTGTGTCACAGGGAAAGGTGGAGTGGCCATTAGGGTTTACAAAGAGTGGAAAGATTATATTGGAAATGAATGGTGAGAAGTTGGTTTTGTATGATCTTGAAAGGAAACAATTTCAGGATCTTGGATATGTTGGGCTTTACGGAGCACAGGCTACATTCACAGAGAACCTCGTTTTGCTAGAGCGAGAAAAGGGCCCTTTATTTTTTTGATTAAATAGGAAGGGCGTTTTGGAGCAGCCTATGGAAATTGATCTTAGCTTACTTTCTAGTAGTATAGTGTCTATGGTATGTAGTTACTTATCATTGTAGCTGATTGCTACATGACTGGGCATATAGATGACTGATCTTAGCTTACTTTCCAGTAGTATAGTATCAATGTGGTATGTAGTTACTCATATATTGTAGCTGATTGTTACATGACTGGGCATACGGATGAATTGTGTTAGCTTCTTTTGTTGTCTGTTCTGTATGCCTTTCTTTTATGTAATCAGTTTATATAAGGTAATTTTAGATTTCTAGCATTTTGTAGGACTTGGTGTTCTTTTGGTGTTACCTAACAGTATGTCCAACTGCCTTCATATGTGGCATATCTCACTGAGTTATTGAGATTAACTTTCCCATGATTTGGGTTATTGGTTTTGTTAGTTTCTAAAAACTTGTCATTTATTAATTATATTTCTTATAAATTTCCTATAATAAGCTGTTCATTTATCCTTCTAAGTAAAAACTGGGAATAGCAAACTGCAAGTGCTTTATGTGTTTTGTCTAGTACAGCTAGTGGTAGTTGATTCCACCAAGTTCTTAGTTCACTCATTTATGTAATATGGATTACTTTGCTCTCGATCACATTAGTAAATAATTACGGTACTTCATATTTTACAATTTCCTTTGCTTGTGAGGAATGGGAAAATATTTTACTGGAATTGCTCTTTAGGAAATGGAAATTTAGAGAATAGTTTCTGCCTTTATGGCATATGGGAAGTTCCGATTGAACTTTTTCGAGGATGGAAGGAAGAGGACGACTCCTTTTTGTTGGATGCCCTAGGACTGCGGCTTCTTTTGGAACTATTTTGCTGTTTTCTTATTTATTTGTGGTCAAGAGATGGCTGCCTTTTTGAGTGCTTCAGTGCTTATTTTCCATCTGTGTTCTAGGCTTGCAGTATTTCTTTGGGAATGGCTCTGTAAAATATATATTTTGTATCTTTTGTTTTTGTTATTTCTATTTTGGTAGTTCCCATAATTTAATTTGGGTTTTTTTGCATAAATGCTGTGTAACTCTGCCATTCAGGAATCCAAGTTCAATCTTTATATACCCTTTAAAAGATGTCTGTTTTGCCTTCAATTTCTGATATTAAAAACCAGTGTCTGGGCGACATTTGAACAAGGTGCTCTCTAATTCTGCCATTGGGGATTATGAATGACATGTAGATGAATTTGTTTCAAGTTAAATCTCCTCTCTTAAAAAGATATATGTTGCATGCTCAGTGCCTTATATTGAATCTTGACTACTCTTTTTAGGCTACCTGCCACTTTGTTTCTTGTTTTGATCTGACTAATTCTTTGAGATGTGCCATTGGAAGAAATCTATATTCCCCAACATGTGGAATCACATCATTTTACTAGATGACGCTCTTGTAGTTTTCCATGTTCTTTAGAGAGATTGTTGATTTTGTTTTCCATTTTTTTTTTCTTCATTTAGTCTTATGTGACTGTGATCTCATTGTTTTGCCTTTCATCTGAACTGTTTGTGACATCTTGAGCAGAAAGGATGGTTTAGATGCATATCTCAAAGTGAAGATTGATGCCTATTCACATTTTTTTTCCTTTGAAATTTTCTGAAGAGTGCTGCTATTAGCACTTGCCTTAATTCTTTGGACTCTTCATTTCTTTGAATCCACACCCTAAACCCGAAATTTTAATCATATTTCTTTCAACACCCCACTTAATATCAATTTTGCCCTTATTCATAATATCATCACACTCAAGTGGATACCCACCTAAATTTGCCCTCTCTCTCTTCTTCTTCTTCCAGATCTAGTGTCTCTTTCTCTCTCTCACTTTTCCGGTGACCAAGACCCAGCTTTACAAAGCTAGCCGCCCAATCTACTGTCCTCATCCCCTCCCCTCCCCTGGCCACCACCGCAGATGGTAGAGCTACTGCTGCGCTTGTTGTCTCTGGACAACCCTCATCGTCTTCTCTTTGACTCGTCAGAAATCTCTCAGTTGAGATCAGTGACTGACGGAAATCTCTTTGTTTTGTTGGAAACTATGTTCGGCTGAACAGTGCTGAAAATAAAAATTTTGTTAGGAACCCATATATCGAACTAAATGTTTCTGTTCAATATTGTGTTACCAAACAAAACCTTAACAGTCAGCAAACTAGTACCGAACAAGCTCAAACAAAACAACAACCATAAAAAACGATCAAGAATCATTACTGCAAGATAAATAAACTTACTAATGTAATGCCAACTTCATCAGAGTTGTTGTCATCGTCCTTCATTGTTTTATAAGTATCAACGAATGGTGAAAACGAGCATAGATGTAGATGGAAATTTGATTGGAGAAACTCGGAGTCTGTGATAGAATTGTCTAAAGTGTTAACTGATTTGGACCGAATTATGATGGTGATGAAGAGTAATACGTTTATTGTTTAAGTTGGTGAGGAATACGTTTAGATTGGGATAGAGGTGGGTGTATAATATTGTGGAATGTTATTTTAATTATTTTCATTTGGTGGGTGGGTGTTCCATTAAAAGTTGTCCTTTAATGTAATTTTATTTCGGGGTATAATTGTGATTAAAAAAAAAGAAGTAGAAATAGAAATATCTAAAGAAATTAGGTTAGTGCTAATAACAATACTCTTTCTGAACTTTTTTTCCTCTTCTTTGATTTTATTTCTTGTACAAATTTTTTTTTTGGGGTATGCTTCTGTGCTGAAAATGGTTATTTTGAGAAACCTATGAAGCAATTTGTATATGCCTCGTACTTGGTCTTTATTTTTTGAATTTTAAATATGGTGTCCGGAGTTGGATTGGTGGATGTAACTATGCAAACCTGATTTGAGGACTGAAAACACCATGCACGCATCGAAAAACCGAAAAAACAAAATTAGAAAAGATGGTAAAACTGTATCTAGCAGTCTAAAGTAAGTTAAAGCTATGTCAAAACTGGATAATTATTCAATAATTTTGGATACATGTGGTATTTTATAGTATTGTGATTGGTGGAGAAAGTGGGTAGGTGGAGTATTGTGTTAAGTGATTAGGGAACATGATGAGACATATTGAATGATGATTGGTTAAGGAGCACAAACACGTGGTATTTCGGGAACATTGAATAATTTACCGTCAAAACTAGTGGTGATTATGAACCCGATTTGTTAAAACTGACCCGGCCTCACCCAATTTAATCCATTTTTATGCAGTTTTGATAGTATGGGGGGACAAATGTGGATGAATTTTTTTCAAATCCGCTTATGTTTGGACGGATAACAGATGAGAGGCCACCTAACCCAACCCGATCCGCCAACCCCTTAAGAAAATAATGTTATATTTTTATGTTTTGTATGATAAAAAATGATATTTTATTTGGTAATAATATTAGCTACTTATGAAATATGAAAATTTGGCCTTTAAAAAATGAAGAATAAAAATTTAAGGACTCAAGTAAGGCGCAAAATAGTAAAATTTTACTCCAAAATAGTTCAAAAAAACGTAAAACAAAAGCCTAAAACCCAAATCGATCAGCATCCATCCACCAAATCACACGGCCTGCTCAATCCGTATCCGCTAACTAGGCAGACGAATGCAAATTGATTTTTTCTAATCTACCTAAGTTCGGATGGGTGGCGGATGAAAAGCCACCCCACCCAATCCGATCCGTGAACACTCCTAGTTAAAACAATTCAAAATTATACATGCAAGTCTACTTACGTGGTGCTTAATAAAGTTGAAAATTGAAAACTGAAAATTAAGTATTGTACACCGAATGCTAAATTTTGTAAGTTAAAAAATTATTGATAAAAATTTAAGTGCTGCACTAAAAACAAGTTGTTTGATATGTATAAGATCAAATTTGAAATTTGATATTTTTAAATTGTATATTTTAATTTTATATTGTGATGGTGGTGGCGGCATGATGATGATGGTGGTGTTGGTGTTGGTGGTGATGGTGGTCGTGGTGGGGTGTGGTGGCATTGATGGTGATGGTGATGGTGGTGGTGGTGGTGACGGTGTCGGTGGCAATAATCGTAACGATGATAGTGGTAGTAAAATGATTGTGTGCTTATGGTAACAATGACAATGGTGATGAAGGTAGTAGTAGTAATGATGGCATGATGGTGGTTGTGGTGGTGATGGTGGTGATAGTAGTAGTAGTAGCTAGTGAGTTTATAATAGTATATATCGATACTTATGCTTAATATTTATAAATTCAGTTAAAATTAAGTAAGTTTCATATAATTTAAAATTTTCTTAAGTTTTAACTTATATTTTAAGAGACATTTAAATTTTTAAATGATATTAATTATGATTATTAAATGAACTTAATTAATTTTTATTTAATACATTTAATTTAAGTTCGGCGCTCAGGTTGATATTTATACTATTTGCCCAGTTCCATGACTCTTGGATGACCTATTGAATAATAAGTTCACTTATTAAGATCTACATGTAAAGTTCTTCTTAAAAATAAGTCCTAATAAAATCGTCGCTAAAAATAATTTTTTGTGACGATTTTTTACATATGTTGCTAAAAAAATTGACAATTAGTGACTTTTTTTATTACGATTTTTTTAAATTGTCCCTAAAACTTACTGTACGGGAAGGAGATATTCGTCGTTGCCCGTACTCTTTGCATCCAAGCTCCACTTCGATTTGATTAACCTGCGAGCACAACGGCGGTGAGCTACCCCGGCGGTGTGTTGCCGGAAAACCCCTCCGACGGTCAAGTTAGCACACACTCAGAGATAGAGAGAGAGAGAGAGGAAGAGAGTTTCTCTTACCAGATGAAGTTCCATCCCCAGCATGGGAGGCGTAGTCACGTTTACATACCTTCTGCGCGTGCCTCTGCGTTCATTGGCCTTTCGACGCGTGGACCTGCTCCCCTATTCTACTTTCCCACGTGTCAGCGCAAATATAGCTAAACACCACCTAACCAAACTGCCAAACGGCATTGGTGTGAACGGACAGCCCGGCGGCGCTACCCCATCTTCCTACGACCGTATTACTTTCGGGACATGCAATGCTCCGAGCCGAGCTCTGTTATGACCGAGCTTAGCAGCCCTCCGTAATGACTGAGCACTTGTTCGGTTGGCCGGTCTGTGGAGGATCTTGCATGCCGATCTCAATGAGCAAACAACGCGAACCAGGCTAGCAGAGAAGTTATCCCGGCCAAATCAAACCTGGGCTTTAACCGAGCGCACTGCACCTGGATTGTCCCAGCCCAGCTCAGCCCAAACATGCTCGGACCAATTTTAGCCCGGTCATTACCACGACCCAAAGCTAGATTGTGAAATCTCCCTCACAATTGCCCCTTAATTCCATCCACATTTGCGTGACCGGAATTACATTACAAGGCCGGGCTAGACTTTTTGCTCGGTGGTTCATTTTGCTCGGTCTAGAAACCTCAAAGTTGGCAAACAAAGTTAGCTCGTCAACTCGCTTCTTGGCGAGTAAAATCAGCTCAGCAACTTCCTAGGCGAGCAAAATCAACTTGGCAAGGACCTTCAAAGTTAGCGAGGAAAGCCAGCTCAGCAACTTGATTCTTGGCGAGCAAGATTAGCTCGGCAAGGAACTCCAAGGTCAGCGAGCAAGGTCAGCTCAACGACTTTCTTCTTGACGAGCAAGATCAGCTCGGCAAGGAACTCCAAGGTCAGCGAACAAGGTAAGCTCGGCGACTTTCTTCTTGGCGAGCAAGATCAGCTCGTTAAGGAACTCCAAGGTCGGCGAGCAAGGTCCGCTTCGCGACTTGCTTCTAGGCGAGCAAGATCAGCTCGGCAAGGAACTCCAAGGTCGGTGGGCAAGGTCTGCTCCGCGACTTGCTTCTTGGCGAGCAAGATTAACTCGGCAAGGAACTCCATGGTCGACGAGCACGGTCCGCTCGGCGACTTGCTTCTTGGCGAGCAAGATCAGCTCAGCAAGGAACTCCAAGATTGGCGAGCAAGGTTAGCTCGGCGACTTTCTTCTTGGCGAGTAAGATCAGCTCGGCAAAAAACTCCAAGGTTGCGAGCAAGGTCCGCTCGGCGACTTGTTTCTTATCGAGTAAGATCAGCTCGGCAAAAAACTCCAAGGTTGCGAGCAAGGTTCGCTCGGCGACTTGTTTCTTATCGAGTAAGATTAGCTCGGCAAAAAACTCCAAGGTCGGTGAGCAAGGTCAGCTCGGCGACTTTCTTCTTGGCGAGCAAGATCAGCTCGGCAAGGAACTCAAAGGTTGGCGAGCAAGGTCAGCTCCACGACTTGCTTCTTGGTGAGCAAGATCAGCTCGGCAAGGAACTCCAAGGTCCGCGAGGTGACTTCCTTCTTGGCGAGCAAGATCAGCTCGGCAAGGAACTCTAAGGTCGGCGAGCAAGGTCCGCTCCGCGACTTGCTTCTTGGCGAGCAAGATTAGCTCGGCAAGGAACTCTATGGTCAATGAGCAAGGTCCGCTCGGTGACTTACTTCTTGGTGAGCAAGATCAGCTCGGCAATAAACTTCAAGGTCGGTGAGCAAGGTCAGCTCGGCGACTTTCTTCTTGGCGAGCAAGATCAGCTCGGCAATGAACTCCAAGGTCGTGAGCAAGGTCCGCTCGGCGACTTGCTTCTTGGTGAGCAAGATCAGCTCGACAAGGAACTCAAAGGTCGGCGAGCAAGGTCAGCTCGGCGACTTTCTTCTTGGTGAGCAAGATCAGCTCGGCAAGGAACTCCAAGGTCGCGAGCAAGGTTCGCTCGGCAACTTGTTTCTTAGCTAGCAAGATTAGCTTGGCAAATAACTCCAAGGTCGACGAGCAAGGTCCGCTCGGTGACTTTTTTCTTGGCGAGCAAGATCAGCTCGACAAGGAACTCCAAGGTCGGCGAACAAGGTCAGCTCGGTGACTTGCTTCTTGGCGAGCAAGATCAACTCGGCAAGGAACTCAACGGTCGGTGAGCAAGGTCAGGTCGGTGACTTGCTTCTTGGAAAGCAGGATCAGCTCGGCAAATAACTCCAACATCGACGAGCAAGGTCCGCTCGGCAACTTTCTTTTTGGAGAGCAAGATCAACTCGACAAGGAACTCCAAAGTCGGCGAGCAAGGTTAGCTCGGCGACTTGCTTCTTGGCGAGCAAGATCAGCTCGGCAAGGAATTCTAAAGTTGATTAAAACCATCAACAAACCTCTTACCGAGTAAAATTCATCCGACAAGGAATTCCAGAGTTAATAAAATCATCAACAAACCTCTTGCCGAGCAAAATCCGTTCGGCAAGGAATTCTAAAGTTGATTAAAACCATCAACAAACCTCTTGCCGAGCAAAATCCGCCCTGCAAGGAATTTTGATCTTTTCGTTAAAATGATTGTTAGTTGCTCCTTGGACCGCACTAAATCTGCTTGGCAAGGCAAAAATACAACAATTCTCAAAAAAATGGTCTACTTGTTTCATTGTGCCAATAGCAAAAAGGGTTACAAAAATAGAACTAAGAACAAAACTTTAGATTGGCAAAGTTCGATATTCTGAAAATGGATCGGCCATTTACATTCCGCGAGTTTTATGCCCCTTTTCCTCGGCCTTCTTACAGACGTCTTCCAAAAACCGAACTCCTTATATCTCTTCCATGGTGGTTTGCATGGCCATCATCTTGTCCGACTACGTGAACCTTTCGCACTACTCTCTTATTCTTTACTATCGGACTTGTCGTCACGGTAGTTGCGGCTGCATCTCTTCGACTCGGCTGTGCTCATTAATGTGTTGCATGAGCAATTCCATGGTTGACGGTTGATTCATTATGAGCGAGTCTCTCAGTCGATGTCCAACTGGAAGACCGCGCTTATACTGAGTGATTACAAGGTTGGTCGGTGGCAATCAAGGATCTCGTTGAAAGTCTCCCAATACTTAGTGTTGTACGCCTTTAAAGAGTCGTCTGGCTCCATCTTTACTCTCAAGAGATGGTCAATTTCCTTGGGCATTTTAGCATTTGTCTTAAATCTGGTGACAAATGCCTCTGCCAACTGTTGCCACCCCTCGATGCTCTTCTTCGGCAGCCTCTCGAACCATTTTAGGCCTAACTCGCCCAAACTCGATGGAAAAACAAGGCTCATGAGCGCATCGTTTCGCCTGTGCCAAGCCATAACCTGTCGGAAGTGGCTTACGTGCATATATGGATCGGTGTTTCCGTCATAGAGCGTGAACTTTGGTTGACGGAACCCGGGGGGGAGCGATGTGTTCTCGATCTTTATGGAAAAAGGGGTGGCACTCAGCCTTGCCAACTCTCTGTCTGGTGGCGCGCGTGCCGCCAAGCGTGGTTGTAGCATGGCGACCTTTTCACTGGCTCGCCCTCTAGGGACCAACTGCTGCAGTGTAAGCACCCTTTGCGCCTCCTGCCGGCGAGCGCGCTCCTCCAACACATCCCTTAAGTCTTTCGAACGGTTGGAGCGAGAATACCTCGACGCCGTCATCGGGCGTGAGGGGTGGTAACTGCTATTCTGCGTGCGAGATATCGTCGCCGGTGCTACGTAGTCTCCAGCTCTGAAGCTTCTTGTGACGGAGAGTGAAGGGGTGCGACGTCTATTAAGACTATCGAAACGACGGGAATGGGTGTGCTCATTGTGGTTTCCCACTCTAGCAATGCCCTTTCCCTTCATCTGGCGTCTCATGGCCTCCATCTCCGTCGCCATTTTCTTGATGATAGTATCTTGGTCTCTCAGCTTGTCTTCCAAGTGTTGAGTGTGTGAATCTCGCTGTTGGTGACGCTCTTTTGGAATGACAGAGCGCCCAAAACACCTTGCGTGCTTGTCTCGCGCATCCCTGGGAAGTCCTTGTGTGGAGGTCTCCAAATCAGCCATCGTCAAAATGGCGGACAGACCATCTCTGAGACAAACGGACTTTTGGCGTGATGTCGTCGATGGCGAGTAACGGAATGTCATCGTGGTTTGCCATAAAAGATGACCGGAGAAGCATGGAGGACAAGGTTTTGTCTGTCGAATTCCCACAGACGGCGCCAATTGTACGGGAAGGAGATATTCGTCGCTGCCCGTACTCCTTGCATCCAAGCTCCACTTCGATCCGATTAACTTACGAGCACAACGGCGGTGAGCTACCCGGCGGTGTGTTGCTGGAAAACCCCTCTGACAGTCAAGTTAGCACACACTCAGAGATAGAGAGAGAAGAAGAGAGTTTCTCTCATCAGATGAAGTTTCATCCCCAGCATGGGAGGCGTAGTCACGTTTACATACCTTCTGTGCGTGCCTCTGCGTTCATTAGCCTTTCGACGCATGGACCTGCTCCCCTATCCTACTTTCCTACGTGTCAGCGCAAATACAACTAAACACCACCTAACCAAACTACCAAACGGCGTTGGCGCGAACGGATAGCCCAGCGGCGCTACCCCATCTTCCTACGACCGTATTACTTCCGGGACATGCAATGCTCCGAGCCGAGCTCTGTTATGACCGAGCTTAGCAGCCCCCCGTAATGACTGAGCACTTGCTCGGTTGGCCGATCTGCGAAGGATCTTACACGCCGATCTCAACGAGCAAACAACACGAACCGGGTTAGCAGAGAAGTTATCCCGGCCAAATCGGACCTGGGCTTTAACCGAGCGCACTGCACCTGGATTGTTCCAGCCCAGCTCGGCCCAAACATGCTCGGACCAATTTTAGCCCGGTCATTACCACGACCCAAAGCCAGATTATGAAATCTCCCTCACATTTACCATTAGTGACTTTTTTGTGATAAAATTTTTAAACTGTCGCTGAAAGTTGAAAATTAGTGACAGTTTTTTGTGAGAATTTTTAAAACTGCCACTAAAACTTTTAATTAGTAATATTTTTTGTGACAATTTTTAAACTGTCGTTGAAAATTGACAATTAGTGACATTTTTTCATAGTGTTAGATAAAAAACGCTATTAAGAATCATAAGACCTATTAGACAATAAATTTATCTATTAAGACCTGCACGTAAATCGCCCCTATAAATAACACAATATAAAATCTTACTATTTTCTTTCCTTACTCAGAATGGTAACAACTCTGCAAAGATGCATCGGTTCCCCAATTGTCATCTCTGTCACATCATATAAATTATTTATATTGATATTATTAATGAATTTACAAAAAAATAATAAAAGTATTAACAAATCAATCAACCTGGCCCCAAAAAAAAAAAAAATCTCAAATTTATGAGTAACTTGGTCCTAATTTTTTTTTTTTGCATTTTTTCAAAAAAAAAAACCATTTTAGTTCCTTATACAATACGGACTTAAAAAGTAAATTTTTTTTATACATAAATTTGAAAAAATAAGAAAAAAAACTCTAAAGACAACAAATTAAAGAAAAAACTTGTCCATCGTAACTGTATCAAAAGAAAAATTATTCATGGCAATGCCACAACCAAACGTGAACCATCTATTCATGTGGGTCTCACATCTGCCCATATGAATGGACGATGTAGATGTATTTACAAAGTATGACTATGTTAGTGTCACATATCATAGTGAATAATTGCTCTACTAAAAAAAAAAAATACTGATAAAAAAGTAATTATCAAATCCCATCTTAGACACAGAGTAGTTATCCAAAGTGCACTTAGGTGCCAATGTAAGTGAGGTGTTAGGTCTTTTTGTTACCCAAAAAGCAATTTAAGAGAAGGGGTGAATTAAATTTTTACAAATTAAAATTCATAATATCCCAA
>JAXFYN010001228.1:0-40493 GCA_036172215.1 Camellia granthamiana
AATGTGCTGAAGCTATAACACTCGCGTCCTAATGCATGGACAACTGTAATTCACTCCACGTAAGCATATAAACACATAAGCACTTACGAATTTCATTCCCAAATAATGAAAGTCCTATGGCGTTACTAGAGTTTCGGTTAGAAACAACATTGATCAAGTGCTTTTCCAACAAGACTCACAGAAACCCAAGGATCCAATCAATATCCTAGAAATCAAATCTCATACCCAAGTAGTCACATAAGCATGTTATCACATAAGCATATAACATTACATCTAAGTCTCTATCAAGCGAGACAAACCCATTGTGATACTAATCACTTCCCACGTACCCAAAGTATTCAAACCCGGTACGCTCTGATACCAAGTTGTAACGCCCTCAAAATAATATATAAAACCCATCACTTTAGACATGCATTGATATAAGAGAAATCGACCATTTCTATTCATTAAATGAGTTCTTACAACAGTATTACATGTTAACAACAAAAGCAAATGCCCTACGGGCTTACAGCTTTCCAAGTCAACACTTGGTTACACAAAAGAAGAGTACTAACTCTATACAAAATAAGCCCTTGGCTTGATATACATGTAATACAAACAAAATAATCAAAAAGAGTCTTCAACTCCCATATTCATCCAAGCTAAGTCCTTGGAGGTGGCATGCTACCTGTACCTGAAAATAATGTCTCATATAGGGTGAGCCAACGCCTAGTAGAGATATGCTAAACATAGTATGAGCAATAACTAAGACATTAGCAATTGGTAAATGTTTCATTCCCATAAATCAATTCATAACTCATTTTCATTACATGACCACTATGTCCATATTTCATTTCATTTTCCATTTCTTATCACATTCCCAATTCACAACAACGGCTCAGAACCTGGCCAACAACTTTCATGAGATAATTACTCATATTATACATTTTCCCATTTCACAATAGATAAGCATGCTAGCTATATCAATATCTCAACAGATAAGCATATAAGCTATGTCAACACTTCCATAGATAAGCATATGAGCTATATCAACACATTACTGACAAGCATATGAGCTGTATCAGCGGAGTCCATCCCCTATCTCCTCCCAAACAACATTCGGTTTAGAGGTTCATCCCCTATCTTCCCCTAAACCGTGGAGTACATCCCCTTATCTCCTCTCACACATACAACGTATATACACATAGGTCATATACACAATCAATCAATACATAACGTTAATGTATTCTATCAATGGTCATACTCTATGACATATCCAATTGATTAGTTTTAGTTTGCCTAATCATCATGCATTGTCTACAACAATCAAAACCACTCTCCACCGGTAGCCCAAGCAATTATTTCTAAACAGATAATAAGAGCTCCAACAGATAAAATATCAATGTTTTCAAAAGTGAGCGATTTATAAATCCAACTCCACCATTTTACACTATAATGAGTCAATTTCATTATTTCCAACTCAATTCCAAATAACAACAATTTTCCCAAATTAATTATACCAATTAATTTATATAACAAATTGGGCCTTCTACCCCATTTCCCAATATTGACCCAATGGTCCATATATCAACAACCAACATCAATATCCTTATTTTGAAACCCAAAATACTCATTTTAGAATCAAAATAACAAAACTCCCTCTTATACATTTTGAAGCCCTAGATCCCAAAATCAAACCGTTTAACGAAATGCTCAAAATTCTAGGTCAAAATCCATAGTTGTGAGTAGGAATCCCTACCTCAAAAGTTGACACCCAACGAAGAAGATAAAGAAAACAAAAATGCTGCAAATCCCGAGATTCTTGGATCAAAAGATAGCGATCGACGATCAACAACTTTTTTGTAAAGGCCAAAGGTGAGAAAACAACTCTTGCTAGACCAATACCTAGAGAGAAGGCAATGTTCTAGAGAGAGAGGCTCAATAATGGAGTTTTGGAAAAGTAAGAAAGAGAAAAGGATGTGAAAAAGTGATCCAAAAACCCGGATCTCGTTTATATATAAAAGTCGCCCCGCTCGAGCGTGGAAACCCTCGCTTGAGCGTCACTCACAGACTCACGCTCAAGCGTCCAAACCGCCGCTCGAGCGCCAGATATACACTCCCAGAACTTTTGCAGAACCAGGTCCCCGCTCGAGCATCACACACAAACTCCCGCTCGAGCGTCCAAACGCCCGCTCGAGTGTACAACACTGCAGAGGAAATACTGGGTGATGAAAAATCACGCTCAAGCATCAAAACACCTACTCGAGCGGGGAAGCAACAACAAAGGGGCACGCTCAAGTGTCAAAAGCTCCGCTCGAGCTTGAAGGCAAAAATCTGGGCAACTACTTTTGGTTTCTAAGTTCAACCAACCTATTTCAAACCTGCTCAACATAACCCAAGACTCAAATACAAAGAGTAAAGGACGTAAACAAGGTATACACAACAACCAACTCTACGGAACCTAAGTCCGGATACAACAATTAAAGGCAAGGGAAACCGGAATCGCTATAATAATGGCTAGTAAGGTGGTTCTGTTGAGTTTTGGGCTAGTATGTTTGGGATGAGGGTCAAAATAGCACTAGCTGAGATGGGCATTGAATATGAATACAAGAGAACTTAGGGAACAAGAAGAGCTCACTGCTTCTGGAGATGAACCCGGTTCACAAGAAAATCCCAATTTTGATTCACAACAAAAAACCGGTTTGTGAGTCCCTCATCCCTGTCGAGTACATTGATGAGGTCTGGAATGAGAAAGCTCCATTGTTTCCCTCTAATCCTTACCAGAAAGCTCATGCTAGGTTTTGGGCTGACTATGTTGACAAGAAGGTGAGCACACTTGTTTTGTTTGTGTTTAATTTTTTTTTACTTTTTTGGTGTGGTTTTGAAAAAAATAAAAATAAATAATATGTTTTACTACAATTGATCTAATTTTTTTTTTTTTTGAAAACAAGTGAAAGGAGGTGGTTTCTAGTTAGAGATGCTGGTTGAAAGTGATTTTTTATTGTTGATGGGAGAGGTGGTTGGTGGTAGTCAGTTGTAACTATTGGTCACCAGAGGTGGTGGTCAGAGGAGGTTGACAATTGTGGTGGTAGAAGGAGGTTTCCAATAACGATGGCTCAAGATGGTGGGTACGTGGGTGGCTGGTGGTGATTGATAGAGAGGGAGTGAAAGAGGGGAAATAATGAAAATAGAGAAATTACCATTCATTGATAGTTTCTAAAAGTTATTAAAGGAAATATCATTTTTTCCCCTCAAAACTGTCACTAAAAAATCAATTCAATTTCTATTCTTTTGATAATATTAAATTTACATTTAAATTATTTACTTTTGGATCAATTTTATCCTATCGTTAGTTGTGTTTATAATCAAATGGGAGTTACTGATGTGGCACTAAAATTTAGTTTGAAATTTCATTTTATCCCTCAAATTATGTCTAAAATATCAATTAGAACCACAAACTTCATTTTATTCAGAGGTTTGATGTTTTGGGATAGTTTGGGGTCTAAAATGAAATTTCAAACAAAGTTTTGGTATCACTTCAATAATTTTTGTTTGATTATAGACGACAATTGACAAAGTCGGTGAAATTGATGTAAACTCGAATAGTTTGGGTATAAAATTGATATTATTAAAATCATATTGGTTGAATTGATTTTTGAATAATAGTTTGAAAAACAAAATGATATTTTCTCAAGTTATTACAGAACAGATTCATAGACAAGTGTATGATTTTAATTATTAATATTTATCACTTAGTTGTAATTATTTCTTCTGGCACCACTGTCCTCTTATTTCCCAATGAAAATTAGTTTTTGAAATAAATAAAAATAATTTTTTTGTTACAATAATTTAATAAATTTTATATTTTTTTTGTAAACAAAAATACACTAAATTTTAAGGGCTAAAGTGAGAAAATAACCAAATATAAAGGGGCAAAATACAATTTACCCAATTATCTAAGATATTACAATTATTTTAACATATGAATTGCGGGTGTATGATTTTGGGAGGAAGATATTATTTTCAAAAGATGAAGAAGAGAAACAAGCTCCCAAGAAGGGATTCATAAAATCTCTCAAGGTTTTAGAGGGAGAGCTTGGTGACAAGTCATCCTTTGGAGGTGAAACCTTTGGCTGTGTAGACATTGCTCTTGTCACCTTTTACAGTTGGTTTTACACCTATGAGACCTTTGGCAACTTCAATGTAGAACCAGAGTGCCCTAAGCTAATTTCATGGGCCAAGGGGTGCATTGAGAAAAATGAAAGGGTTTCGAAGTCTCTTCCTCACCAACACAAGGTCTATGACTTTGTTCTAGATTTGAGCAAGAAGCTAAAAGCAAGAACATGAGTATCGGCTTAATAAAAGAAGTTGGATATAGGATTCTCAGTCTATTCCAAGGCACCTTTCTATCATAATGGATTTTTCTAGTCTGATCTTATATGGTGGAGAAGGCTCGCAGAGTAGGATACTAGGAGATTTAGACAGAGAATCCCCTGCTTACTTACGCTTAGGCTCTGTGTGTATTTTTTTTTTTCTTTTTCATTCTCTTGTCTATTGTAATTTGTGTTTGTTTTTTTATCTCTTTATTTGTAATAAAGAAACACTTTGTTGTGTTTGTGGCATGTTAGGGATTAAAAAAAAAAAAAAAAAGTTGGTATGTTGAAAATTCTATTGTTTTGTTTCTGTACTACTGAATTTCAAGACACGAACGTAAGATTGAGAGTATATTAAGAAAGCTTGAATGAGAGATTTAAGTACATAAATTCTTAGCCCTTCAATTACTACTATAGCGATCCCGGGCTTTCCCTCCATTGATTATTATGTTCCGGACATAGGTTCCGTGGTGTTGGTTGTTGTTATATCTTGTTTCCGTCCTTCCAATCTTTGAATATGAGTTTTGGGATACGTTGGGCAGGTTTGTTACAGGTTGGTGGTGAGTTTAAACCAAGCGTTACTGCCCAGAATTTTGGTTCTTCGCTCGAGCGAGGCTTTTGTCGTTCGAGCGAGCTCTTTGTTTTAGTTCCTTCGCTCGAGCTAGGGCTCTTTTGCTCGAGCGAGAGTTGGGTCTTGTGTCTGGTGGCTCGAGCGAGAAGTCTTGTGCTCGAGCTTATGTCTGCGTCTCTTTTTAACCTAATGGTTGTGATTCTTGGCTCGAGCGAGCTTTCCTTCGCTTGAGAGAGCGAGCTGTATGTTTTGAGTTTCTTTGCTCGAGCGAGCTTTTCTTCGCTCGAGCGTGCTTCTGGGTTGCAGACCTGAAGCTTTGAAGTGTTGGCTCGAGCGAGGCTTTCTACGCTCGAGCGAGGTATCTTTGTGTCTGGTCGCTCGAGCGACCACTCCTTCGCTCGAACGAGCCTCTGTTATATCAGTTGACAGCAGCGGATTTTTTACACACTTTTTCATCTCCTTTTTCTCTCAAACCCTAGATCCGGCTGCTCTTCTCTCTCTATACATCTTCTCTCTAAGGTTTGATCTAGTTCTTGAGAGTTTCTATCCTAATCTCTTTGTAAGAAAGATAGAGGGTGGCGTGGGCTTCGTTTTAATTTGAAAAATAGTGGATTTGGAGCACTTTGGGTTTTCGCCATCTTCTCCTTTAGGCTTTTAATTTCGAGGTAGGGATACCCTACTCCACCTTATGAGTTTTGTCATAAATACTGGCCATTTTGATAGGTTGGTGTTGTTGGGAAATTTTGGGAAGTTAAGGTTTGATTTGAGATTATAAATTGGGGGTTTTCAAATGTTAAACTCCATGTGTATGTGAGAGTATGAAAAATGGAATTGTTGTTCTTGAAATGATGAAAATGAGCCTTAGAGCTAATGTTGAGAAAAACGGGGAAAAATGGGGAAAATGCTATATTTGGGTTTTATTGGGCCATTAGTGTAATTAATGACATTCATTGTGAAATAATGAAATTAAGTTATTATGAGAATAAACGGTGGAGTTGGATTGATTAATCACTCACTTTTGTAAATATTGATAATTTATCTGTTGATGCATTTATTATCTGTTTAGAAATAATTGCTTTGGGCTATCGGTGGAGGATAGTCTTGATTGTTGTAGACACTGTATGTTGATTAGGGAAAACTAAAACTAATCATTTGAAATATGTCATTAAGTATGACGGTTGGAACAATACAACAAATATGTGTATTGATTGATTTTTGTATATGACAAGTGTTGAATTACATTGTATATGCATATTGTTTGGGAGGAGATAGGGGATGTACTCCATGGTTTGAGAGGAGATAGGGGATGGACTCTCAAACCTATTTTGGGAGGAGATAAGGGATGGACTCCATTGATACAGCAAATATGTGTATCACTTGAAGTATGGAAGTGTTTAATATGAGTTATTATCTCATTTGAAATGGAAGTGTTCTAATATGAGCTTTAGGCTCATTTGAATTATTGATATTGGAAGTATTTTTATATGAGTTATTGTCTCATGAGAATTGTTGGGCCAGGTTTTGAGCCATGTTTGTATAAATGGAAAATTGGATAAGTAAAAGAAAGTGGGACGTAACATGGACTTGATTGTCATGGAATTGTATTATGATATAAATTGGTTTATAAGTGTTAACCATCTATCAAATGTTATTGTTTTAGTCATTGCTTATATCTAGTTTAGCATATCTCTATTGGGCATTGACTCACCCTATATGGGACATCATTTTCAGGTTCAGGTGATATGCAACCTCCAAGGACATAGCGTGGAAGGTTTTGGGAGTTGAAGACTCTTTTGCTTGTTTTGTTATTTTGGTATTACATGTAACTTCAAGCCAAGGGCTTATTTTGTATAAAGAGTTAGAACTCTTCTTTTGTTGCACCCAAGTGTTGGCTTGGAAAATTGTAAGCCCATAGGGCATTTACTTTTGTTGTCAACATGTAATACTTTTGTAATGAATACTTTGATAAATAGAATTATGCTTTATTCTCTTATGTCTATGCATGCCAAGAATGTGGGTTTACTTGTATTTTTTTGAGGGCGTTAAAAGTACTCAAAATGTCACAAATCATATAGAGAGTTTGGCTCTTCAATATGATTTAGGATTTAGGATTATAGAGAGTTGGCATTTTGGTTATTTGCACAATCAAGATTTTAAGCCTCTCATTCAAAAGGCTTCAATTCAAAAGAGGTTTTCAGTTAGAATTCAAAATAGTTTTTTGTCTTGGCAACTTTAACATAGGAGATCATCTACAATCAACAACATGTATCAATACTGAACAATTAAGAATCTGGTAAATAGATTAATTTTTTTAGCATTAATTTTTTTTATAAGTTTATTTTTAGCAAATAAACTAATTTTTGGTGAACTTTGGAGGAGGGGAGGGGGGAAGCCTTAGGTCAATAAGCTGGCATTCCCAGTGTGTGCCCATCTCACTTTATTAGGCTCTTCACTCATTGCCCTCGTGACTAATTCAAAAATATTAGGGGTGTAACATGGGCAAGCTCAATCTGAGCCCTATTTGAAATTTTTTAAGATTTGGACGAAATATTTTTAAATTCGGTACGGACTTAGGTAAAAATTTAAAAATCTAAACTAAATTTGGATGGACTTAGGCAAACATTTCGAATAACACGAGCAACCCGAAATCCCAATTATATATATAAATATTGAATATACATATAAATTAGTGTTAATTGGTGATAAATCCAATATAAGGATGGTATAAGATATTAGGTCTAAGAGATATTTTTTGTTAATGAGAAGTCCATCATTTGTAAAATATTTTGGTGAGAAGTCCTAGAAAACATTTTGGCTTCAATTTTATCCCTTGACCTTTTTTTATCTATTTGACTTTTCGTAGATTATCTATTGAAATTAAGCTTTATCTGTTAAAATTTTTTATTTGTTAAATTCCTATTTGTTCAAATTTTTTTATCTGTTTAAATTTTTATTTGTTCAAAAAAAAAATTTTGTTCAAAATTTTCTCCCTTATTTGTTCAATTTTTTTCTCTGTATCTTTTCAATTGCCTGTCTTATTTTATTATATGTTCAAATTTTAAACAATTTTGTCCTATAATAGAACATCTATTAAGAGGAGGAACTCCAATATGATAGCATATGCTGGTGCTTCACTCCATATGATCCCCAAATTTTGAACCTTGTAACATACATAAGACAAAAGGCATGGTTTTAAAATTTAAAGACACAAAATAGAAAGTGATATAAATCATATGTGTAGGAAGTAAGGGCAAATTACAAAAAAAAATCCCAAGATTTCGCGTGTTTTTCAATTGAAACCCCTGGGTTTCAATTTTAACAAATTAAACCCTAGAGTTTCTTTCGTGTTTCAATGTAAACCCTCTGTATATATCCGTTTGATTGAACTAACGGAATCTAGGAAAAATTATCAGATTCAAACACATGTTCAAGCACTTGTATCTCGCTCGTCGCAATTCTGTTTCGCCTCATTTTTGCATCGTTGGATCCACCTCAAGGCCTGGTTTTCATTCCATCCCTCATACGTCTTGTTTCACCTCTTTTTGCGTGCCATCAAATCTTTGAAAGTTGGCCAAAAATAAAATTCTTCTCTCTTTGGGCAAAATTTTCAGATTCAAACACACATGTTGAAGCACTTGTATCTGTCTCGTCGTAACTCCGTTTCACCTCATTTTTGAGTCGTTAGATTAATCTCATGGCATCGTTTTCATTTCACTCCTCATATGCCTTGTTCCACCTCCTTTTTACGTGTTGTCGGAGCTCCAAAAGTTGGCCAAAAATAAGATTTCTCCCCTCTCTCTCTCTCTCTCTCTCTCTCTCTCTTCATCTATCTTCCATCTCCATGCTTCTTCATTTCTCCTTCCTTTCCACAATTAATCTCTCTTTTTCTCTTCCTTCATGGCCCTTCCCCCACTCTTATGTTTCTTTTCGTTCTTGTAAGTCATAAACATTCATACTTGAGAACACCATTACCGTTGGAGGTTTGGTGAAAGGGTCATGAAGGAGGAAAAGAGAGAGAGAGAGAGAGAGAGAATAATTGTGGAAATGAAGCAGGAAGGAAGAAGCATAGAGATAGAAGATAGAGAAGAAAAGAGAGAGAGATAGAGAGAGATAGAGAGAGAGAGAATTTTATTTTTAGCCAACTTTTGGAGCTTTGATAGCATGCAAAAAGATGTGGAAAAGGCACATGAGGGGTGAAATAAAAATTAGGAAATGAGATGAATCCAACAATGCAAAAATACAGTGAAACGAAGTTACAATGAGGGAGATACAAATGTGAAAATTGTGTTCAAAGAGTGAAAACTCTTATTTTTGGCCAACTTTCGAAGCTCCGACAATATGCAAAAAGAGATGGAACAAGGCTTATGAGTGGTGGAATGAAAATTAAGCCATGAGGTCAATCTAACGATGCAGAAATTATGCAAAACGAAATTACGATGAAGGAGATACAAGTGCTTGAACATGTGTATTTGAATTTGAAAATTTTTCCCAAATAGAGAAAAATCTTATTTTTGGCCAACTTTCGGAGTTTCAACGGCATGCAAAAAGAGGTAAAACAAGAAGTATGAGAGGTGGAACGAAAATTAGGCCATTAGGTGAATTCAATGATGTAAAAATGAGGCGAAACAGAGTTATGATGAGGGAGATATAAGTGCTTGAACATCTTTGTTTGAATCTGAGAATTTTGCCCAGATTCCATTAGTGCAATCAAACGGATATGGACGGAGGGTTCACATTGAAACACGAAAGAAACTCTAGAGTTTAATTTGTCGAAATTGAAGCTCTGGGATTCAAATTGAAAAACACATAAAACTCTAGGTTTTTTTTTTTTTTGGTGGTAATTTGCCCTAGGAAGTAATATAAAATGATAACAAAAAAAATCATTGACATTTAAAAAAAAAAAATTATTAGATATTTTTTGTAGTATTCGTGATATTATTTATGGGAATTTCTATTTCTACACACTATTTTCTCTTTGTGCACATATTTAATAAATAAAAAATTTAGTACAATTTTTATCCCTAAACAAAATTACTAATATAGACATTATTACACAACACACATTAAAACTTAGGTTTTTTCAATACACGACCCACTTTTATCTTTTGCTATTGTTCATAAGTTTATTGAGAAAGCATCTCTCACAAAAAATTAACCACTGTTTTTACTTTTCTGATTCATACTTTTATCAAGCTTTGTATATATGTATGTATTTGTATGTTATGTGTATGCCTTCGCATGGATTTGGGACCATTGAGCCAATGATAATTGCTTTGGCAAAAGGATTTGTTCAACCAAAACTTGAAAGAACTACAAATTGACGTGTTTGATAGTTAGATGTGTGTACGTTGGAGTCTTAAAGGCCTTCAATAAGGAATAAGGTTGAAACATTTAACACCTTGAATAAAACTCCTCTTAGTGTTTATAGTGTGTGCAATTTGGTGTGTACTATATTATCTTGGATAAGGTATAATTGGAACAATTGTGTATGAATTAGGAGAAGTAAAATATTTCAAATTCATTAAGTGTGTATCTCAAGAGATGATGTACACAAAGAACAAATGGGGTGTGGAAAATAGAATTCCCATTATTTATGTGTATTCTAGGCTAATAAAAAACGACAATATAGACTAAGTGAGGCAATCTATATTTTCTAACTACATTACAATGGCGAATCATTATATATCTCACCTGTAATTTAGAACAATAGGGAAACAATAGGAGGTGTTTGGTGTAACAGTTAAAACAAATTATAAATATCGCTAAACGGATTATAGATTATAGTTTTAATTAGAAGTAATTAATCTGTTTGATGCAGTTGTTGTATTAGAGATTTAAGTTGCTAAGTAGTATTTGGTAAATAAGCTGTGAAATAGCTTTTTGATGTATAAATGTCATTTTTATCCCTGTTAATTGTAAATTGAATTAACCTTTATTACTTGTAAATTGAATTAACTTTTATTTTTTGTTATTTACTGTGATGACTGGTTTCATTATACGTCACTTCACTTTTGTCTTCATTAGGTTTGTACTGTCCGGAAGTTTTTCTCAAATAAATTCTTATTCTTGTTTATTCAGTGTTGATTTTCACTTGTTCTGGAGAGTGCGAGGCCAGGTCCAAAATTGAGCAGAGAAATTTCGAGGCTGGAGAACCAGGGCTGCACGTGCAGGGCCTTAGACCGCACGTACAGGAAAGGGGCCGCACGTGCGGAATTCAGGGGATGTTTGGGGCAACACACTGCAATATATGCAGGTGCTGGAGGAGGTGCGGCATGGGAAGGCCGCACGTGCGGGAGGTAAGCTCCACACGTGCGAGGGCACGTGCCGCACATACGGGACACTGGGCAGTCCGAATCTTTGTTTTTTTTCTCTCTTTAGGGCTGTGTATGTATCACTTCTGGCTCATCTCTCTCTCTCTCTAAAAATCATTTCCTCTCCCTTCTCTCTACATCTCCTACACCAAATGTAGTAGAACCTTTGATTTCTAACAATCTATTGAGTTTTGACCCATCATCCTTTACAAATCTTGGAGAGCAAAGCAAGAACTCCACCTTGTACGGTAGAGATCAAATTTCTTCACCCTTGGACCCTAGGGTTTCATCAGATCTCCTCATCAAACTTGAGGCAGGGACTTCTTGAGTTATATATGCATGTTTTGCAATATTGATGTTGATTTAAAGGTTTTTCTTGAAGTCACTATTTTTGGTTTTGATTTTGTGGCCCAAAATGTAGAGATTTTCAAAAGTGGGTTTTAAAAATCTCAAATCTTTCTAAGATAGCATCTTGAGGGTTGAAATCCTCTTAAGCAAGAAAATGGTGTGATCCTTTGAGTCCCCTTTCAAGTGTTTAGTGTGTGTGTGTTTATGTAAAGAAGAAAACCTAGAGATTTTGGGATTTCCTTGAATAAAAGAAGATGAGGGTTTAGGGTTAACATTATATACATATATATGTATTCATAGTTGTGTGCCATGATAAGTAAAGAAAGTGGGGAGTTTCCTTCTTTTATTACAAATGCATATAGATTGATGATGGTTCCTCTACACATGAGAATTATTGAGATTGGAGATTGTTGTCAAAATTTTGCTAAGATTTTGAAATGATGAAAATGATGGAAGTGCATGAATTGTGGACATGTTGTTATATTTATTGATTAATGGTAGCATACTTTTGACTAATTGTGGAATAGCATTGAAATGAGAAAAAGGAAAAATTTGATCATCATTGAATATTTGTTGAGAGTATGTTGAAAGTAGAGAAACATGATGTTGTATAGATAATTGTTACTTTGACTCTTCTTGTCATGACCCGAAGCCGTCCCCGTGGGTTAAGGACATAACCGGCCAGTAATCATGAGATTACCTACGGCCTTAAACCAAACCAAACGTATTTTAACAAAGTTAATGGGGGCCAAACGGAAGCAATTTAAAACTTTATCCATAGAGCTGTGCTTACATGGCACATCATAACAAACCATACATATGCATATTAATAACTCACAACAAAATATGTACTACATAAGGTTATGTACATACAGGATCATATAAGTCTAAGTCAACCCATCACGACCATATACAACATATGCAAAGTCTTCGCCAGCATGACAAAATATGAATACATAATAAAAGGGCGAAGGCGGTCTCGTGCGTGAGACACAAGCGCTGACTCTCCCAAAACCTTTGTTGTTCCACATAGACTTCACTAGGGCTGGGTTTGGACTTCTCTGGGCTCACCTACAAACACATGAATGAGCGTGAGCGATAGCCTAGTGAATAATATCAAATACAGAAGTTATACAAACGATATGTAGAACAACATGCTTCAAATGGCCTTAGGCCCAATTCATATTTCTATTTAACATATATACACAATTTAGGTCAAGTGACTGCGGTTCCGAACAAACTGGCCTTTGGCCCATTTAAACTTTCATTTGTGTCGAAACGGCCTTTGGCCCATTCAGATGACAAACTGGCCTTTGGCCCATTCAAACTTTCATTTGTGTTGAAACGGCCTTTGGCCTATTCAGATGACAAACTGGCATTTGGCCCATTCAAAATTTCATTTGTGTCGAACCACCTTTGGCCCATTCAGATGACAAACTGGCCTTTGGCTCATTCATTCATTCATGTCGAAATGGCCTCTGGCCTATTCATTCATGTCAAAACGGCCTCCGGCCCATTCATTCATGTCAAAATGGCCTCCGACCTATTCATTCATGTCAAAATGGCCTTCGGCCCATTCATTCATGTCAAAACGGCCTCTGGCCCATTCATTCTATTATTCAGATCAGACTGGCCTCTGGCCCACTCATTTGGTATAGCAAATATTGTCCACCAATCGAATCAATGAACTTATAAAACTTACATAGAACTAAGCAATTGGACAACAACATATTTCAGATATCTTTGTTAAGATATTACTCACAGTGATCGATTGGTTGGTTTGCCCTAGAGCTCGACCCTACACATTCCATGAACACAAAAGGGTCACAAACAATTCGATCCGTTCTAAATTCACATTTTCCTCTTTAGGCTTCATTCTTATCTCTTTAACTCAATTACAGTGCTCAATGCATGCCTAAGAGTACTTGGGAGTAAAAGAGAACAGAAAATGAAACACAGAATCTCTTTTCAAAATTTCAGAAAACAGGGTCCCCGCTCGAGCGTGGACTTCCCCGCTCGAGCGGACCCTTGAGGCCTGCAAAAGTAGTGGATATGTCAAATTTACGCTCGATCACGAACTCTGGCGCTCGAGTGGAAGGCCTCACTACATGGCTCCCCGCTCAAGCGTGAAATTACCCCGCTCGAGCGGACACCATATCTGCAAAAAGTGCTGGATGCATCAAAATTACGCTCGAGCGTGAAGTCTGGCGCTCGAGCTGAAGATCTGTCTATAAAGTTCCCCGCTCGAGCGTGAACTTACCCACTCGAGCAGACATCCAAGTCTGCAAAAATACTAGGAGCACGAAATTCACGCTCGAGCGGCGGTTTCCCCGCTCGAGCGGACATCAAATTTTCTGGGTTTTCCAGAACATGTTCTTGAGCTTCAATTTGATGTTCAAAGGTTCCAAATGCATGATTTTGGCTCAAACTTCACATATACATATTCTAACATGGTATAAACACCAAATTACAACACAGTGAAGCTCAATTTCACAATTTAATCACATGCATGTCTCAAATTAACTCAAACTCATCACCAACACACTAGATTCAAACATGCAAGACTCAAACTCCCATGATTTGCACTTGCATGTGAAATATACACAATAACCTCAACTTAATTGGTGAAAAAATGATCAAATACATGGTCATCAATCAAACTCAACATAGATCACATACTTTATGCTCAAACATGGAAATTTATGGCAATTTCTTACATGCATGTGTTGTAAGACTTTAAATTCAACAAATAGAACTCAATTTCCTTATAATCAAACTAATTCATGTTCTTGACCATTAATCAAACTTGAATTCACAATTCACAACATTAAACTCATGAATTCACTTACCTAGAGGCTCAATCTTCTAAACTATAGCAAATTCTTGAGTTTAATCTTCAAATTCCGCAAACCTTGAGCCAAGATTACACAATTCTCTCCCTCTCTCTCGCTATAGCTGGCCCTCTCTCTTCTTTGAGTTCAAAAACAGCCAAAATGGAGCTAAAGAGAGAATTGAGGGTGTAGTGCCTTATTACAATAAATCCCACTAACTCTAATTTAATAATAATAAACAATTGGGCACTAATTCATCAATTAAATCAATTAATTCTGATCTGAATCAATTTCCAATTAAATTTCATCGTAGGTTCTAAAAATTACGCTAATCACAATGGCGCAATCAATTTCGGGTTCTGTGGCTGATAAGGCCTTCAATTTAATTTCCAAAGCAGACAATCAAACAGATATTCCTACGGTGAACAGATAGAAATTCAAAACCACATATTTTCACATAATGGCTCACAAAATCATATTAAACACATAATCATGCTCATATTAAGGACCAATTAACATATTACGGAACAGGGATATCACAGTCTTCCCCCCTTTAGGAAGTTTGGTCCTCCAAACTTATTTTACCTTCGTCGGGAAACAAATGTGGATAGCCTAGTCGCATTTCCTCCTCTTTTTCCCATGTAGCATCTGTCCCATAATGTTCCTTCCATTCCACATTCACCGTTGGGATGGACTTGCTTCTCAATTGTTTCACTTGCCGATCAACAATTCGTTCCGGCCATTCGACGTATTCCACATTTTCATCAATAGCTACCCGGTGATAATCAATCACATGAAACGGGTCTCGGAGGTAACCCCTCAACATCGACACATGAAACACGTTATGGATTTGTTCGAATCCCGGTAGCAAAGCAACTCTATAGGCAACTGGGCCAAGCCTTTCCAGAATCTGAAACGGTCCAATGTAACGGGGCGACAACTTTCCCTTCTTTCCAAACCTGACTTGGCCTTTCATCGGAGATACATGGATGAACACATGGTCACCAACCTCATACTCAAGAGGTCTTCTCCGAACATCTGCATAATTCTTTTGTCAATCCTGAGCTGTTTTGATCCTTTGCCGAATAATCTTGATTTTCTCAGAAGTGTCTTGGCCCAAGTAAAGCTCTATCGCCGACTTCTGTCCAACAAATAGGTGATCTACACCTTCTACCATACAAAGCCTCGTATGGTGCCATAGCGATGCTGGAGTGGAAGTTGTTATTGTATGCAAACTCTGTAAGTGGCAAATAGTCTTCCCAACTCCCCTGAAAGTCCAAAGCACACATCTGAAGCATATCTTCCAAAGTCTGTATTGTTCGTTCTGATTGCCCATCGGTCTGTGGGTGGAATGCAGTACTGAATCTTAGTTCTGTCCCCATAGCTTCCTGCAAACTCTTCCACAATCTAGATACAAATTTCGGATCTCTATCCGACACAATGGATACCGGAACTCCGTGTAAACGAACAATCTCATCAACATAAATGGTAGCTAGTCTATAAGCATTAAACGTGGTTCTAACTGGTAGAAAATGTGCAGATTTAGTCAGTCTATCAACTACAACCCAAATAGAATCCATACCTCGAGAAGTCCGAGGTAAGCCAACAACGAAATCCATAGTCACATGCTCCCACTTCCATTCAGGAATAGGGAGAGGTTAAAGTAGACCGCCCGGTTTCTGATGTTCAGCTTTAACTTGCTAACATTGAAGACACTTGGACACATATTCTGCAATTTCCTTCTTCATTTAGGCCACCAATAGGTTTGTTTCAAATCCCGATACATTTTATTATTACCCGGATGCATAGCAAATACGGATCTGTGGGATTCATCTAAAACCCTCTTCTTTATATCCGGAATATCTGGGACACACATTCTATTTCGAAATC
This sequence comes from Camellia granthamiana, assembly GCA_036172215.1. Lineage (NCBI taxonomy): Eukaryota > Viridiplantae > Streptophyta > Magnoliopsida > Ericales > Theaceae > Camellia > Camellia granthamiana. Next base: position 16,304 of record JAXFYN010001228.1, read on the forward strand.
TCAACACTTCATTCTCAATGCCAAACTCTGCTTTCGGACTTGTCTCAAATTCATCAATCACTTTCTTGAGGAATTCGTCCTCTTTTTGTTTCTGTTTGATTTCGTCAATGATTGCCGGCTCGGCTGTAATAGCGGCTATCAGTCCGCCTTGTTCACACATTACCACTTCAATTTCAGATCTTTCAAAATCTTGCAAGATCTCTTTCTATTCAGTAAGCAAACAAGCCATACTCCCCGTTGATTTTCTACTCAAGGCGTCAGCAACTGTATTAGCTTTCTCGGGTTGATACTAAATCTCTAAATCATAATCCTTTATCAGTTCCAGCCATCTCCTCTGTCGCATATTCAACTCCTTCTGCGTGAAGAAGTATTTCAGACTTTTGTGATCCGTGTAGACTTCACACTTTGCTCCATACAGATAATGCCGCCAGATTTTCAAAGCAAAAACAACTGCGGCCAATTCTAGGTCATGTGTTGGATAATGCTTCTCGTGTGGCCTCAACTGTCGGGAGGCGTAAGCAATAACCTTTCCATTCTGCATTAATACACAATCCAAACATTTATAATACGCATCACTGAAAATCACAAAATTTTTCGTACCTGTGGGCAATATCAGTACTGGTGCAGTGGTCAATCTCGTTTTTAGTTCATGAAAGGCAGCTTCTCTATCGTCATTCCATTCAAATGATTGCCCTTTGCGTGTCAAATGCGTAAGAGGTACAGCTATCTTTGAAAAGTTTTTCACAAACCTCCTGTAATAACCAGCTAAGCCCATGAAACTGCGGACTTCTGTCACATTTGTCGGGGTAGGCCAATTCACAATTGCCTCTATTTTTTGTGGGTCCACTGAAATTCCCTCCTTGTTGATAACATGCCCTAAGAAAACAACTTCATCCAACCAAAACTCACATTTCTTTAGTTTAGCAAATAATTTCCTTTCTCGAAGTATTTGTAGGACAGTTCTCAAATGATGTTCATGTTCAAGTTTATCCTTAGAATATATCAAAATGTCATCGATAAAAACCACAACGAATTCGTCAAGGTAGGTTTTAAAAATTCGGTTCATTAAGTCCATAAATGCTGCCGGAGCATTAGTCATTCCAAATGGCATAATAAGAAACTCAAAATGTCCATACCTCGTTCTGAATGCGATTTTCTCAACATCCTCTGCCTTAACTTTCAACTGATGGTACCCGGATCTCAAATCAATCTTAGAAAACACCTGTGATCCCTGCAACTGGTCAAATAAGTCATCAATACGGGGTAGGGGATATTTGTTCTTCATTGTTACCTTGTTCAATTCCTGATAATCGATACACAGGCGTAGGGTTCCATCCTCTTTTTCACAAATAATACTGGTGCACCCCACGGCGAAGTGCTAGGTCAGATAAACCCTTTGTTAAGGAGGTCTTGCAACTGTTCTTTCAATTCTTTAATTTCGATAGCAGCCATTTTGTAGGGAGTTTTAGAAATGGGCTGGGTGCCTCGCACAGTTTCAATAATAAACTCTATCTCCCTGTTTACCAATTCCCCTGGTAATTCATTTTGAAACATATCTGGAAATTCTCTAACAATAGGGATACTACTCAATTCAACATTCACAGATTGTTCAGACAACACATAGCACAAATAACCCTGGCACCCTTTCCTGATCAGTTTACATGCTTTCATTACAGATATCAAATAAGGTGGAGGTACTACCCCATTACCCACAAACACAATCTCCTTATGTTCTGCTGGTTTAAACACAACCCGTTTTGTCACACAATCAATGGTGGCACAATATTTGGTCAACCAATCCATGTCCAAAATTACATCGAAATGCCTAAAGTTCAAGGGTAACAAATACACATATAGGATAGCATCCTCAACATGCATATCACAAAACCGGTATATAGATTCACACAATACAGATTCCCCAGATGGAGCAGACACACATAGCAGATATGGCAGTAATTCTAAAGGTCTATTCAGTCTAGATGCAAATGCATATGTCACAAAAGAGTGTGTGGATCCGGAGTCAATTAACACAAAAGCATCCTGATTACATATAGAAATAGTACCTGAGACAACTGCATTGGCATTCCGTGTATCGCCCGGAACAAGCGCAAAAACTCTCCCTTGTCTCACGGTATCCCCGGTGGTAGCAAATCTCAAAGTATTTCCCGGCTTTGGGATCGATGCAGTGGAACTAGCAGCAATCTTTCCACCATTCTAATTACAATCTCGGGCCATATGCCCTTGTTTCCCACTTTTGAAACAGGCTCCTGATGCACTGTAACAAACTCCACGGTGCCTTTTGCTGCAAATGTTGCACATGGGAGCTGTGTCTCGGGAAGAATTTGAAGTATTTGAGGAGCCCGTGTTTTGCTTTTTCAGAAATTTCTTCTTTGAAAAGAAGCCTTGCCTTTTGTTGCCTTTCCATTCTGTCGTTGGCTTAGCCTGTCTAGCTATGTTAGCCTCTGATGTGAAAGCCTTGTCTAGCACCCCAATGTAGGTTTCCAGCTTCAAGACATTCACCCTCTCTAAAATGTCACTTCGAAGCCCACCTTCAAAATGCCTCGCTTTCTTGTAATCGGTATCAATCACATGAGGTGCAAACCTGGCCAATTCAGTGAATTTGGCCTCATACTTGGCAACAGTCATACTGTCTTGCCTCAGTTCCATGAACTCTGCTACTTTGCTATCCCGAACACATTGTGGGAAGTACTTGTCGTAGAAAATTTCCAAAAATTTCACCCAGTCAACATCCTTGTGATTTTCTCGCATTAACATCCACCATCTTCTTGCCTCGTCTTCTAGCATAAAAGTGGCTAGAAGCACTTTCTGGGTCTCCGAGCAAGGGAACACTTCAAACAATTTCTCAATGCCGAGAACCCATGCCTCGGCTTTCAACAGATCTAATCCACCATGGAACTATGGTGGTTTCATCTTCTTGAATTCTTTGGTGAGAGATATTATCCGATCATCATTCTGATTACCTAGCACGGGTGGTGCCGGAGGTGGAGGATGTGGTTGCTGCCACTGATGTTGCCATTCCTGTTGTTGCCTCAATGCTTCTACCATTTCCTGAATCAACCTTTCCATTCTATCTATTCTGGTAGTAAAGGACTCTTCTATCTCATTACCTCATGTTCTCATCATCTGATTAAACTTACATTATACTTTGTACAAAAGAATCACAGGTATGCATATATTAAAGAGCACACATATTCAAATAATTTGCAAAGCAAGCAAATCACAAACTTATAACACATAGTTGTTCATATCAAAACATTTAAGCATATTCTTGATGCTTTCAAATTCAGACTTATCACATGAATGCATCCTAGATCTTTTCTAGATGCTTATTGCTCATTTGGACAAGTGTGTGAGTTATTAACTCGTGCTCTGATACCACTCTATCATGACCCGAACCCACCGCCGTGGGTTAAGGACATAACTGGCCAGTAATCATGAGATTACCTACGGCCTCAAACCAAACCAAATGTATTTTAACAGAGTTAATGTGGGCCAAACGGAAGCAATTTAAAACTTTGACCATAGAGCTGTGCTTACATGGCACATCATAACAAACCATACATATACATATTAATAACTCACAACAAAATATGTACTACATAAGGTTCTGTACATACAGGATCATATAAGTCTAAGTCAACCCATCACGACCATATACAACATATGCAAAGTCTTCGCCAACATGACAAAATATGAATACATAACAAAAGGGCGAAGACGGTCTCGTGCGTGAGACACAAGGGTTGACTCTCCCAAAACCTTTGTTGTTCCACATATACTTCACTGTGGCTGGGTTTGGACTTCTCTGGGCTCACCTACAAACACATGAATGAGTGTGAGCGATAACCTAGTGAATAATATCAAATACAGAAGTTATACAAACGATATGTAGAACAACATGCTTCAAACGGCCTTGGGCCCAATTCATATTTCTATTTAACGTATATACACAATTTAGATCAAGTGACTGCGGTTCCGAACAAACTGGCCGTTGGCCCATTTAAACTTTCATTTGTGTCGAAATGACCTTTGGCCCATTCAGATGACAAACTAGCCTTTGGCCTATTCAAACTTTCAATTGTGTCGAAAGAGCCTTTGGCCCATTCAGATGACAAACTGGCCTTTGGCCCATTCATTTGTTCATGTCAAAACGGCCTCTGGCCGACTCATTCATGTCAAAACGGCCTCCGGCCCATTCATTCATGTCAACACGGCCACCGGCCCATCCATTCATGTCAAAACGGCCTCCGGCCCATTCATTCATGTCAACATGGCCTCTGGCCCATCCATTCATGTCAAAATGGCCTCCGGCCTATTCATTCATGTCAAAACGGCCTCTGGCCCACTCATTCATGTCAAAACGGCCTCTGGCCCATTCATTCTATTATTCAGATCAGACTGGCCTCTGGCCCACTCATTTGGTATGTCAAATATTGTCCACCAATCGAATCAATGACCTTATAAAACTTACATAAAAGTAAGCAATTGGACAACAACATGTTTCAGATATCTCTGTTAAGATATTACTCACAGTGATTGGTTGGTTGGTTTGCCCTGGAGCTCGACCCTACACATTCCATGAACACAAAAGGGTCACAAACAATTCGATCCGTTCTAAATTCACATTTTCCTCTTTAGGCTTCATTCTTATCTCTTTAACTCAATTACAATGCTCAATGCATGCCTAAGAGTACTTGGGAGTGAAAGAGAACAGAAAATGAAACACATAATGTCTTTTCAAAATTTCAGAAAACAGAGTCCCCGCTCGAGCGGACCCTTGAGGCCTGCAAAAGTATTGGATATGTCAAATTTGTGCTCGATCGCGAACTCTGGCGCTTGAGCGGAAGGCCTCACTACATGGCTCCCCTGCTCGAGAGGACACCATGTTTGCAAAAAGTGCTGGATGCATCAAAATTACACTCGAACCTGAAGTCTGGCACTCGAGCTGAAGATCTGTCTATAAAGTTCCCCGCTCGAGCGGACATCCAAGTCTGCAAAAATACTGGGAGCACGAAATTCACGCTCGAGCGGCGGTTTCCTCGCTTAAGCGGACATCAAATTTTCTGGGTTTTCCAGAACATGTTCTTGAGCTTCAATTTGATGTTCAAAGGTTCCAAATGCATGATTTTGGCTCAAACTTCACATACACATATTCTAACATGGTATAAACACCAAATTACAACACAATGAAGCTTAATTTCACAATTTAATCACATGCATGTCTCAAATTAACTCAAACTCATCACCAACACACTAGATTCAAACATGCAAGACTCAAACTCCCATGATTTGCACTTGCATGTGAAATATACACAATAACCTCAACTTAATTGGTGAAGAGATGATCAAATACATGGTCATCAATCAAACTCAACATAGATCACATACTTTACGCTCAAACATGGAAATTTATGGCAATTCCTTACATGCATGTGTTCTAAGACTTTAAATTCATCAAATACAACTCAATATCCTTATAATCAAACTAATTCATGTTCTTAACCATTAATCAAACTTGAATTCACAATTCACAACATTAAACTCATGAATTCACTTACCTAGAGGCTCAATCTTCTAAACTATAGCAAATTCTTGAGTTTGATTTTCAAATTCCCCAAACCTTGAGCCAAGATTACACAATTCTCTCCCTCTCTCTCGCTATAGCTGGCCCTCTCTCTTCTTTGAGTTCAAAATCAGCCAAAATGGAGCTAAAGAGAGAATTGAGGGTGCAGTGCCTTATTACAACAAATCCCACTAACTCTAATTTAATAATAATAAACAATTAGGCACTAATTCATCAATGAAATCAATTAATTCTGATTTGAATCAATTTCCAATTAAATTTCATCGTAGGTTCTAAAAATTATGCTAATCATAATGGCGCAATCAATTTCGAGTTCTGTGGCCGATAAGGCCTTCAATTTAATTTCCAAAGCAGACAATCAAACAGATATTCCTACGGTGAACAGATAGAAATTCAAAACCACATATTTTCACATAATGGCTCACAAAATCATATTAAACACATAATCATGCTCATATTAAGGATCAATTAACATATTACGGAACAGGGATATCACACTTCTAAAACCTTGCATGTCATGATCATTGATTGGAATTGGAACTTTCATTGAGAATGAAATATTGTGAAACGAAACCATGGAAATGTTTAAGGGATAAATACATTGGTAAGTCCGGATAGGAGGTGTAGATGTAATTAGTTAAGTTGGCCTGAGTGTCCGGAGTGAAAGATCGAAAACACGCGCGGAGAAAGTACCACTTCCCTTTTGGTTAGCAACCGGTAAAGTGGGGTTTTGGTAGTGCTAGTTGAGCCTACATGCAGACACAAACCTAGGGATTACCTGAGTCATATTTACCGCCCCTTTTGAATAAAATTGGAAGTTTCGGAATTGTTGAGATTTCAAAACTGTTGTTGAACATGGTGATTTTCAAAAAGAACATGTGATGAAATTCTCTTTAAATTGGCATTTGCATTTAACATTAGAAATTTGCATAACTATATATACTTTGTAAGGATTCTCTGCTGGGCTTTATGCTCACCCCTATGGGATTTGGTGCAAGAAAAAATGTGGTGATCCTGCCGAGTTGAGGGCGTGGACATATTTTTGTGAACAATAGATGACTCTATTTTGTTGTCAATTTATTTGTTAGCCAAGGGCTTTAAATGTATGGGCTCGTGAAACCATTTTTGGGTAACTGGGGCTCAAGCCTTAGAAGATGTAAGCCCTTAAGGGCATTTTAATTATTTTCGGGAATTGATGCTCTACATGCTATAGATTCATGTGTTTTCATACCGTTGAATGTATAATTCGCATGTAGAACTTTTGTATACATTTTAATGATTAATGATAAAATGGGTTGGAGATCTATCTTTATTCCTGAATGAATGTTGGTTAATGTACTTGATTTTTGTTGGGATATTTCGGGGCGTTACATTTACTACTAGTCCATATTTCCCATTAAAAAAAAATTAATCCATAATGCATTGGGGTCTTTTTTTATTTTCAAAAAATAAAAAATAAAAAATCTAAGGGTATAATCACAAATTAATATGTCCCTAGTAGAAGCTAATAATCAAAAGTAAGGGTGGGCAACTTCTCAAATCAGCTTTTTTGAATTAAAATAAGTTATTAGTAGCAACAACTGTTTGAAATAAGTTTAATCAAAGGAGAAATTATTGAAAAATCTCATTTGGGAGAGTTTTAGTCTAAGGAGTCTTGCTTGTTTTCTAATACACTTGTAAGTCCTATTTTTTGGTAATATGATCCATAAGATCCCATTTGCTAAATGTGGAATGGATTTGGTGACTTTTTTACCTTTTCTTCGTGGTGTGTAATGTTTTAGACAGGAATATTTAAATTCCATTGATTAAGTTTTGAGAAAGATCAATTACGGGCAGAATCTTGTGGGTTTCTAGGGTTTTTGGATATTTGAATACTTGGGTGGTGGGTTAAGGTGATCATAGCTGGTGGGTGTTGTTTGTAGTCATCGGCTTGGGAAGGTGTGAAGCCAGGAGAAGAGTGCTTGGATTTTGTGAAATCCCATATTTTTGAGGTATTAATATTTTTGTAAGAGGTATTGGTGATAGTTTGATGGTGAGATTCTTAGATGTGAATCTAACTTATTTTCTCTATTTATTTTATCTCTTTTTATCTCCACCTCATTATTATTCATCTCCTTTGTTTTCTAATTTTTTTTTTTATTCTTGGGCACCAAATAAATTTTATTTTATTATTTTTTTCTTCATTTCCTTGCTTACCAAGTAATCTTTTATTTTCTTTTAATTTCTTTAATCTTCCTTTCTCTCCAAGTAAACCCCTTTTTCTTGCCCACCAAGTAAAGTTCCTTTTTGTTTGCCCCAAGTATCCTTGCCTATAAATTGAGCTCACCTCTTAACTATTTCTATCATTCTTCTTCTTCTTTCATCCTTTTGTTTTCTCTCTCTCTCTCTCTCTCTCTCTCTCTCTCTCCCTATTTGTTATATAGATTTAGAGTTTGGATTAAGAGTGTTTAGAGTGAGAGGAAGCATTTTCATATAGGAGGAGAGTTGTAGATTTTGTGAAACCTTACATACCTTATGGCTTAAAATTTGGAGATTGATTTGAGGTAATTCAGGTGGTATACAATATGCTTCCTCTAAATCTCTTTGCAAATAGTTTTATCTTAATTACTTGACATTTGTACTCCTTTTGATTATCTTGGTCATATGTTAAATTCTGTGGAATCATTTTTGTTGATACGTTTGATTGTTCTAGTCATTTGATAAATTTTGTGAAGTTGTTCTGTGTAGTTAGTATTGATTTGTCTGGCTAAATGACATGGAAATGCTCTGTACATGGATTGAGTGGACCTTGCCAATAGCTTGGACCAATAGCCCGGATAAGCGGTTGTGCTTGGCTGAGGTGGGTGAGGCCGGTCACTGGTCATGTACCGAGTAGGACCGGGTATTTGGTCTTGGATAAATGCTTTGCTTAATTGTTGTTTTTGTTGTGTGTTATGATCATGCCGTTATTTTACTTGTGTATTTGGAATGGGAAAAGGGTTGGAGTGTGTGTGTTTATTGGGCATTCCAAGCTCATGGCGTTTTGATTTATTAACGGCCTAGAAGTTAGGGTGTTACAGAATGGTATCAGAGCATAGGGATTAGGTCTTACATGGGATCTGTTGGGTGATTAATATTTGGATTCAATATTTGAGGTAAAAAAAATGATTGATATTTGAGGTGAAAAAATAAAAAAAATCATTATTTATATCAAAGTGCATAGCACAGAAACCGTATTCTAGGGAACCCTAACAACCCCAACAATTGTAGCAATAAAATCTTAAGGAGAGTTTTCAAGCAAGACCAACTGAGTTGATCCAGTGCTATCATTGTCAACAGATGGGACACAGGAGGTTCGAATGCCCCCAATTGGTTGGAAATCGAGAAGAGCGCTCGCGAGCAAATACGCATGTTATCGGCGAGCAACAACCATGGGTAACTAAGTCAGGAACTACTTGGCAACAAAATTTCAAGGTGGAGAGCAACATGAGTTGGGAATACCCAGTAAACACACACACACCCCGACCCTTTTCCAATTCCAAATACACAAGTAAAATAACGACATGATCATAACACACAGCAAAAACAATAATGAAGCAAAGCATATAATAAAGTTCAGTTCTCATGAATACAGTCAATTTCAGTTCTCATGAATAACGGTCAATTAAGTTAGTTCTAGGAAACTCCCTGCGGAATGTCGTTCTTACCCAACCACTAACACTGGCCACGGGCAATTATGACTCCCCTTTGGTTAATACAATACCAATGCGTCGCTTACCGTATAATCACCAGTGTGTCGCTTACCACACAATTACCAATGATGCCCACGCACCTAGGTTACATAGCCGAGTAGTGACATCACGATCTGCCCCAAGGGAACGGGCTTCCAAGGATACTCTCCCTGTGTGAGACCCTCACTGCTACCCTTATGCCTCCCATTTCCGTTAAGCAGCTAGAATATCTCCCGTGCCATGTTAGGGTTCGAAAACACACTTGCACAAGACTTCACAAAAATGGAACACATTCCACTATATCATACTCTTGAATCCATCGTTCATTATCTCATGAAATTTACTACAATGAACACAACCTATTATTATCCCATTTGATTTCCCCTTTATTAAGTGCATTATGTTCTCAGTTATAGCAAAGTATGGTCAATATAATTACGAATCCAAACTAAGCAACAAGTAATTTATTTTGGAAGAAGTAGGAAGGCTGGGGAGAACACCTTAAAATGAGAGGGCACGTCTATTCTATGAGTTTCACAAACAGAGACCACTGATCTTCACTGGCGAACCCAATCCTAAAATTGCTGAAAACTAGATCCGACAAACTGAAAAAATGTTCAATACAATAGGAATAGCTGAACACATTGATAGGATTGCTCTAGCAGTTTACCAACTAGAAGGGGAAGCAGATTCATCTAAGAATCTCAACACCAAACTACCACCAATACCTCTCACTAAAATATTAATACCTTAAAAATACGAGGTTTCACAATTGGAAGTTGGGGCGTTATAGATCTATCGACAATAATGTGCTTTGTGTGTGTATGGTTTTTTTTTTTTTTTTTTTTTTTTTTTTTGGTTGTGTGGGTTGGGTGTAAACGTTGCCATGCAGGTTGTGCAATTAGTCATGAAAAATGTTTGGTAGCTCGAATTGAGCTGTCCCGAATGGCTCGAATCACTATTTACTGGTCGACCGACTGGACGATCGAGTGAAACGCATGTCTACCGCGGTTGTCATCGTGTCGACCGCGACTGTCAACCTTTTCACTGGATGACCAAACGGACGACCAGTTGATCAACCGGGCAGATGACTGGCAAGATGAAATTCAAGTTATTCGGGCCAAACTCAAATTTGAGCTACGCAACAGAGCTCAATTAGTCATCGTGTGTTGTTCTTTTGCACTGTTATGTCGGTGAGTCACGTTTGAAACTTGTGGAACCAATCACATATTTCACGTTGCAATGTTAACACCTACAAAAAACCACTATGTTAATGCGGTTCAACGGCAATCCTTGTGTTATTCTGTTGGATTTGTATTTATACCATGAATGATACATTTGTACACTCACAACAAATGGCTGCCACATCGCATATATATATTGCTCAATAATGTACATGCGACACGGCCTCGGCGAACGTATATGTCACATTTCCTTACATTTTGTTCTATTTCAGTGTAGGAATGGGGACAACATCATATTGTTGTGTTTGTACAAGACTAACAACGTTGCTGTCATGGTTGATGTTGAGTTCACCTTCAGTAAGGTGGTTGCCCACATTTTGGATAGAGTTTTGAACATGGAATCCCTAACCAAAATTGGCGAATCACTGATTCAAACAAGTATGGAACACCCAACTAAGAATGATGGAACGTTGCTACGATGAAACCTAAACAATTGATGCACCAAATTTGGATGTTGGTTTATTTTCTTATTTTGTGGTGGACATGTTTAGGTCAGACACCAAATATGGGTTGCCTTTCTTTTTTTTTTTTGGGGAGGGGGAGGGGGTGGAAGATACCTTGGTCTCTAATCTAAATATGTGGCTACGTTTAGATCAAACCCAAATGTTGGATGCCCAAACAAATGTGGTAAACCCCAAAAGCCTATTGTACACTTTTGTCAAATGTAACATAAACGGTAATTACGGAATTCAAATCATTTAGCATAAATAACATCCACAATGGGAAAAAGTGTCACTCCTCACCTGATGGGACTTCTGTGTGTATTAAATAAAATATGGGATTGACTAGTTCACAATTCCTCCATTTGGGATTTATGGGTCAATCCCCCTTAACCAAATAGTCCAAAATAATTTTTCCAAAACAAAAATCTATAAATTGACAAAAATAAACCGCACTAAACACTCCAATATGACGTAATATTAAAGGACTAATATTACTCCTGATAAAGTTCAAATTGGTTCCATTTTCAAACTTTCTTAATCCATGTCCATCTCTCATGTAACGCCTAGAAATAAATGCCATAAATTCATTCAAGACCATATGTAAATAACAATACGAATCAGAGTATAATGTTCCTTCATTTCATGAGAGTTAATAGTACAAAAGAGTTTAACTAAATAAATGTCCTATAGACTTACATCTTTCCAAGACCATACTTGGTTACAACAAAAGCAGATATAAATCCAATACAGGTAAAGCCCTTGGCTTGAATCAAAACAATAACATAATACACAAAAGAGATACCTTTGCTCCAAATCCCTCCAAGCTACTGTCTTGGTGGAGGCATATCGCTGGCACTTGAAAATGGTTTTTCCCAAATAGTGTGAGCCAAAGCCCAGTAGAAACAATCTAACACAATGTATGAATCTTAACAAAAATATAAGTATGATATGCATATCCAAAGCCCATGATAAAATCATTTATAACTTTTTCACAAAACCAAGCCATGTAGTGTTTTATACCTCAACTCATTTTATCTCAACTCATAAGCCATTCATCATTTCATTTAGATAACCTAAACTGAGGGTACAACTCAATGGGTTTCTAACCAACACAGCCATTTTACAAATACTTCCATTTTACCATTTTACGGATATTTTGTCCGCGAGAATTGGCACCCATGTATACATGCAGTTTTCGGGACTTTCACCCTAGACACACAAGCCAACTTAATTCAATGAAGTCTATCCATTTTCTTCTCCCAAACATGGAGTATATCTCTTTTCTTCTCCCAAATATCATACATTTACAATGTATTAAAGACATAGTCATATTCAATGACAACGAATAAGAGATTAGTTTCAATTCACCTAATCCTCATAAAATTTCTACAACAATCATAACTATCCTCTACTGATAGCCCAAAACAGATATTTCTAAACAGATATACAATCTCCAATACAGATAAATTACCCAAATTTCCATTGGTGAGAGATAACACATATCCAATTCCACCATTTATATAAACATTCATCCAATTTCATATTCCCAACACCAATTTCATTTATTTATACAAAATAGCTATTTGAGGCATTTTAGGGCAAACTTACAGTTCTCTCAAAATCTACCCCGGGGTATCAAAATCAACAAATTTATCACAACACAACCTCACATCTACTCCCATATTTAACACATACATTTGAAGACCCCTTTTTTGATTTTAAACCAAAACCTTAGGTTTGTTTAAAATCATCTCAAATTCCAATATTCTTTACACATCAACAGATAACTAAGTTAAAATTCATAAAATAGTGTAAAAAGTCCCTACCTAAAGTTTAGAAGATGAGCAAAGCAAGGAGGAAACTTCGAAGACGCCGAAACCAAGTTTCGTCGGACCAAAGTAAAGCTCTTAAAGACGCTCTACCTTTTTCCCAAAGACACTAGGGTAGAGAGACCAACGGATCAAGGTGAAAATGTAGAGAGAGAGAGAGAGAGAAAGAGCTTTAGAGAGAGAGGCTCTAGATCTAGGGTTTTGAGAGAAAAAGATGTGAAAATGTGATGTAGAAAGGTACTACTGCAAACTGATATATGCACAGTCCACTCGAGCGTGTTTTGCTCAAGCACAAGAAGTGACGCTCGAGCAGAGAATGCACACTCCCAGTAGTTTTGCATACAATTGACCAACGCCCGAGCGCAATAAAGACCGCTCAAGAGCAGAAAGCACCGCTCAAGCGTAGAATACACTCTCTTAGTAGTTTTGCAAACCTACAAAAGTACTGAGAGTTCACAAAGCTCGCTCAAGCGCAAGAAGTGCTGCTCGAGCAGAGGAGTGAAATTATGGGCAACTAAAGTTTGAAAACCAAGCAACCAACTTGTTACAAACTCAACCATTACAATCCAATAGCCAAACTCAAGGAAGTTCGAGGGGAAAAAGACCTGAACAATACTACGAAATCACGAAACCCGAGTCCAAGATACAAAAGGATCGTGTTAAAACTGGAATCGTTATACCTCATAACAACCCACTTGAGAAAATTTGCTGCACAACTACCTCACGACGTTTCTGTCAAATCTAGAACATATATAATTACTAGTTGCGAGGTGCTTCGCATGATTGCCTATGCCCATGGTTCAAGCAACTTCAAATTGCTTGATTTGAAATTTACATCTATTTAAAAGGATCCTTAATCTTTTATCACTAATTCTTAATGTTATCCTGTTGTGCGTTACTTGTAGCTTGTTGTTTTGTACGTTCAGCAATAACTGTGAGCACTATGGATAAAACTTTAGGGTCCCTACACAACAAATAGAACGAAAATACATAAGCAAAATAATAAAAATAACTCAACTACAAAGACAAGTTAAAAGAGAAAGAACAAGGTATAGAAGTATTTTTGGGGGCTTAGATTAACATAAAATAATTGATTAGATGAACTATAGAATTGGTTCTGGAAAGTTCATCTCCAAATATTCAGCCATACTTGAACTTTAGTTTTTGCAAATTTCATCCAAAGCTGTAAGTAAAAATATAATCGTTAAAACTATTTTTTCATTCATTTTCCTCCCAAAATATGAATGTTTTGAATCATCTAAATCATTTTATCTCATGGAACTATTATTAGAAATTTATCCACAATACCAAAGACCAAAGAAGCCACAATGTTAATGCCCAACAAATAGAAGAACAATAAAATATATAATCAAAGTTTTGAAGGCTATTAATAGTGTTATGTGACTATCATGTGTTAACTACCATTCTACAAGCATTGAAAATGCAAGCAACAGGCAATTTTGTTTTTATTAAAAAGGGAAAGAGGTAAATTTGTGTGATACTTATCTTTTTATTAATTTCTTTAAAAACACAACTAAGATGCTACCATATGATTGTAATTGTTATTTCCTTAAATTCAGAAATGGTTATGGTATTCCAATAAAAAACTATTGATCACTTAATAGAAAAAGGTTAGCATATCCCAATATCGCACTCTAGTCTAAACTAATCTCTTGATGCAATACCCAAACAACTTGGGGACTCTTGGAGGGGCACTATTGCACCAAACTAATCTCAGTGGAGTTTGTGAGAAACCACTTGACATTTCGAACTCCTTGCACAAAGAATTAACAGACAATAAAAATAAGACTTATCATACATCCAAACCATTTTATCTTCAAAATAACTTATGAAAGAAATGGCTTTAAAGTTGTTTCATTGCCTTATTTTTCTCATGTTCCTTCCACTCCACAATAGTAAGTATTAGTTCTATCATTTAGATTTTAAATTTCAAAGGTTTAACATCAACCAGGAAACCAGTAAGGAAATTGAGCTGATATTGAAATTTGAGATGAATAAGCTTTAAAAGACATTCAAAAAATAGTGTATAATTAAAGCAAAAACAAGCTTATTTTTGGTATCATCTTAATATTATTAATTTGTATAATTTTCCACACTTATAAATCAAATCTTAGGTCCTAACAAGTTAAGAATAAGAAATAAACAAAGATTTATATGCTGATGTAGAAGCAAACAATCAATAGTTGTATTACTCTGCACAAAACAATGTGCATGAATATATACTGGAAAATTGATAACGCAACAAGTAGATCTACTTTTAACCCTTAAATAGGTAAGGCACATAACAGGTCAAATAAGCAAGAAGGAAGACAAATATGAAAGTGTCAAATTATCAACTGCAAACAAAATCAATGAAGAAGAATGGCACCATTGCCTCTGAAATTTGTCGAAGACAAACCAATTGTTATGAAATGCCAATAATTTCATTCACAAATAAATGCATACATACGTATAAATAGATATGCAGAAATCTATAAAATTAATGAAAGAACTATAAATTTATTTATTTGTCGTATAATTATAATTAATCTCAATAACTACCATATCTATAAATTGTAAATATAATGAACAAAGGTTTGTATAAATCACTAAATTTTTATGCATATTTACAAAGATAAACACTTTTTATTTACTTTATAAACAAGGTAGAGGCTACAATGTGCACTCCCAAAAGGGTGCGTATGGTATGCACTTCATAATTCTTTCACCAAATTTTGTATCATAGACCACAAAATGTCATAAAATTTCTCACCACAAAATGACATAACTTCACCATTCATAACTTTAGGGTGCATACCATAAATTCAAGGGTTAATTACACTAATAGTCCCCGTAGTTTGGGACTTGTTTCACTTTGGTCCCTGACTTTTTAATTGTGACACATTTAACCCTGAATTTTCAATTTTGTTCCAAATAAGGACAATTGCAAATATCATTAGATTTTTCAAGGGTAAAATCATCGATTTGATAAAATATAAACTAATTTGACAAAAATAAATGTCAAAAAAATATTTTTGATTTTTTTAAAATTATTTTTATCCACCAATGATAAAATTATGTAGAATTAATAAAAATTATATGATTAATTTTTTCAAATTAATTTTACATGATCATCATCCAAATACATAATAAAAATTAATTTGGTAAAAAATAAAAAATAAATGTCTAAAAGATTTATCAATTTTACATAATTTTATTTTTAGTAGGTAGAAATAATTTTTTAAATTCAAAAATATTTGTTTGACATTTATTTTTGTCAAATTAGTTTATATTTTATCAAATTGACAATTTTACCCTTAAAAAATTTAATTATATATATTCAATTGTCCTTATTTGGAACAAGATTTAAAATTCAGGGTCAAATGTGTCGCAATTGAAAAGTCAGGGACCAAAGTGACACAAGTCTCAAACTATAGGGACTATTTGTGTAATTTCCCCAAAATTCAATATTCGTAATTTTAACAAGTATCATAACACACCATGAATATTTATAATTTTCATAACAAAAAATTGTAATTTTCTTATCATGTGCACCGTTTTAGGGGTGCACATTACTTATTTTTCCTATAAAAAAATCAACACACGATTGAACCTCAAGGCATTTATAAACTAACCAAAATAGCCGAAAGCTTATGACAAAAATAGTCAAATAAAATCAAAATTGAAAGATGCAAAATTATAAAAGATGAACAATTCTCCCATATTTACAAACACCCCTTCACGAGATAGTAAGAATGTAATAGAAGACACTTTTATTACATAGAATATACGAGGTAAAAGTTCAATAAAGAAAAAATAGAGCATTATTCAATATAACAAACAAAGAGGGAGCTCTTTCTTAAACTTAAAATAAAAAAATAAAAAAATAAAAAGACTTGAAATCTAATTTAAAAAAGAAAAGAAAGGAAAAACCTGAACAATAAGACTAAAAGCTTTTAAAAGAAATTAACAATTAATTTTGCAGCAATTCTTTGCCTTATAATCAATCGAGGCCACACATTATTCACGCGCAAACTATTGAGAACTATAGATCAAAACAAGTGGCTTATGAGAAGCTTAGGAGGAAAAAAAAAATTATATCTTCTCTGAATATGTTTTTCATTCACAAAATTTTATCACTGAGGTTATAGACAAACCTCACTATTACAAAGAAAATAATACATACCATAAAAAAATTTAACAAGGAGGAAATATTAAAAAAGACAAGACCGTGTATAAACAATAACTATTAAAACCTAAAGCAAGAAAGCCAAATAAGACAGAAACAAGGAGGTGAAGAAGACAAGATATAGAGAGCAAGAAGTTTCACACCTTATAAAGTGCAATTAACTCCCTATAACTGAGATCTCTCTTTGTTCCTCTCATGTAAATTTGCTCATGCTCTGTAATTTCATTTTCCAAGTGAGACAAATGAATCAAAACAATGATAAAAAGAAAACACGAAAATGTACATAAAAAGGTAAGTAAGTACCCTAAAAATTAGCAATTATAAAATGAGTTTTCACTATCAATACAAAAGTTAATAAGATCAAAATTAACAAAAATAAGCATGTCAACAGGCAATAAAGATACACAATATGCGCGTGCACACACAAATACATATATCGTTGAGAATGAAACATAAACTGACTTCTTGGCAGATTTGCACATAGCTTTAAGTGGCGATGGAGTTATGGACTTTCTGATCCTCTTCCTCTTCGATGCAGTCGGGAGTTAATCTGACATGTCGAAATCTGGATGAAATAAAAGGAGAACAAAGTTTAAGATGTATGATAACAGAATGTATCTTATAGAATTTCTACATGAATGGTCTACAACTATAAGGGATTAATTTCAACATTTTTCACAATGTGCACTTTTGCATATTTACTACATTGTTATAGAGTGAAAAAAGCACATAAATACATTGCCTTGGGAAGAAATTTTTGAAAATGGATAAGTCAATCTCAACAAACTCAATTTAAATTTTTTCAAAATAATTTCAAATGTTAGCATGTATATAGCCTTACAGATTAAAAATTCAGTGAAAACGTTAAATTCATATGAATATTTGTCAATGAATAGGACAAAATAAATATGATATAATAATCTTAATACTCCCACAAACTTGAATAAACTACTATAAATGGCCTTAGTCAAAAAAAAATAAATAAAAATAAAAAAAATAGTCATATATCTCAAATCCTAGTACATAACTACTTGAAAGAAAGAACACCAGTGCAAAAGGCAAAAGCATAAATTGTCATGCACCTGCTTCCACCTAACTGAGCTTCAACAAAATAGAGTAAAGAGAACACCAACACAAACAACTACCTTGAGGCTTTTTTAAAGTACCAAAAAAAAAAAAAGCATCCAGATGAATAATCTATACTACAACCATAGCGATAGGCTCCAAACTCCACCTGCTTCCACCATATAACCAAAGAATCATAATAAGTTATACATTCAACTTTCTTAAATAGTCTAAAGAGACTATAAAAAAAAGACCAAGAAATTTCACTGATTGAATTCACATTTAAGGACATCTGACTACCAGTTTCGCAATCACACGTGGCTATAATTTTCTGGTACATCTCACGACTGGAACAATTTTTCAAATACATGGTGTGCAACTTTGAACGGTGGTAAAATTAAACACAAAGAAAACTTCCATAACCTTAATAAACTAACTGTTGTGGACCAAATTTAAGCCTTTCAGACTTGCAGATGGAAAGGATTATTGAAAATTAATAGTTGCATGTGTCGAATTCCAGCAATAGAAATGAAAATAATAATTAAAAAAAAAAACACAATTGAAAAATAAGACAGGGTACATGTTAAAATCCACAAACTAAACACCTAGAGCGTAAAAAAATAAAAATTACCTCAATGCAAAGAAAACTGGCTTTGGTTGTGACGGATTCAGGGACTTTCTCTTGCTCTTCTTCATAGTCAAGAAGCTCTTCATTTTTGTTTCACCTAATAGACGGATCAAAAAAAGTAAATTTAAGTGTTTCATTACGGTTTGAAACTCAAACAAATCATGAAGCCTAAAGTTTTAAGAAAAAGGTTGATCACCTTTGAATTTGTAAGAAAATTGGATGGAATTAGGGCTAAGCTTTGAAGCGTTTGGTTATCCCATTCCTTCTCGCTTCCATGCTTTCTTCGACGATACATCAACCTGTGAGATGGGAAGAGATAGACGTAATAGCTGAGAGATTTGGGATGAGCTCGCCCAACAAGAAAGGCCTAGCGAGATTTGGGATTCTGTCACAACCTCAAAAAATAATTACAATAATTCATCTATAAATGACTAATACCATATGACATAAACAAAATAATAGACTTTTATTAATCAGAGTTAATTTACAAAAATGGCACATGCGATATACATTCATAAACTCTACCCTGAATCTATAGCATGTGATACCAACTTAAGGATCAAACAAAATAAATGCCCTACAGGCTTACATTTTTCCAAGACTATGCTTGGTTACAACAAAAAAGAGAGTCTTAAGCTCCATACATATAAAGCCCTAGGCTTGTTATAAATATTAAATACAAAACAACAAAAATAGAGTCTTTAGCTCCCAGGTCCTCCCGAGCTAAGCCCTTGGAGGAGGCATGCCACCCAGCACCTGAAAATGGTTCCCCAAGTAGAGTGAG
Source organism: Camellia granthamiana (assembly GCA_036172215.1). Lineage (NCBI taxonomy): Eukaryota > Viridiplantae > Streptophyta > Magnoliopsida > Ericales > Theaceae > Camellia > Camellia granthamiana. The sequence continues at coordinate 35,801 of JAXFYN010001228.1, forward strand.
CCAAAGCCCAGCAGAAACAATCTAACACAATATATGAATATTAACAAAGATATAAGTATGATGCACATGTTCAATGCACAAATGACAAATCTTTTACAACTCTATTCCAAAACCATGTTATGCCAAACTTACATCTCAGTTCATTTTATCTCAGGTCATTAGCTATATCCACTTCATTTAATCAAGCAAACATAGCACAGACTCCATAGGTCTCCAACCAATATAATTATCATACAATTACATTCAATTGCCATTTTATGGAAATTTCGTCCACGGGAATCGGCACCCATGTATACATGCAGTTTTCGGGACTTTCACCCTAGATACACAGGTCAACTTAGTTTATTGGAGTCCATCCCCTTTGTTTCCCCAAACATGGATTACATCACCTTTCTCCTCCCAAACATCATACATATACAATGTATATAGAATCATAATCATAGTCAATGATAATGGCTAAAAGATTAGTTTCAATTCGTCTAATCCATATGCAATTTCAACAACAATCATGGCTATCTTCCACCTATAGCCCAAAACAGATATTTCTAAACAAATATACAATCTCAAAGACAGATAAATTATTTGAATTTCCATAGGTGAGAGGTAATACATATCTAACTCCACCATTTATATAAACGTTCATCTAATTTCACATTTCCAATGCCAATTTCATTTATTTATACTAAGTAATTGTTTGAGATATTCTAGGGCAAACTTCCCCTTTTTCCAACGTCCACTCCAAGTACCAAAATCAATCATTTTAACATAGCACAAGCTCATATTTACTCCTATAACCATTTCCAATACATCCATTCAAAAACCCATCTTTTGATTTTAAACCAAAAACCCTAGCTTTATTCAAAATTACCTCAAATCCCAATATTTCTTACACATCAACAAATAACTAAGTTAAAACTCATAAAAGAGTATAGAAAGTCCGTACCTCGAAGTTAGAAGTCCAAGAGAGAAGTGGAGAAACTCCAAAGACAGCGAAACCAAAATTGATTCGGATCAAAACATAGCTCTTGAAGTGCTCCACCTTTTTAACAAAGGCACAAAGATGGAGAAATCACTAGATCTAGATGAAAAAGTAGAGAGAAGGTAGGTTTTAGAGAGAAAGGGTCTTAACTTCAGGGTTTTGAGAGAAATAGATATGAAAAAGTGATGTAAAAAGTCATTTTCGCAAACTGATAAACGCACAGTCTGCTCGAGCGCAAGAAGTGACACTCAAGCGTCAGACAAAATAAGTTGTTCCGCTCGTACGCAAGAAGTGACACTAGAGCGTCAAGATACAAAACAAAAGGGCAATATCGCTTGAGCTCAAGAAATGATGCTCGAGCGCAGAATACACACATCCAGTAGTTTTGCAAACAATAGACCAATGCTAGAGCGCAGGAAGTGTCGCTTGAGCGCCCCACCTGTTTGAGCGTAAGAAACGCCGCTCGAGCGTAGAATACACCCTCCCAGTAATTTTGCAGACCTGCAAAAGTACTGAGAGTTTACAAAGCCCTCTTGAGCACAAGAAGTGTCGCTCGAGCGGAGAAACAAAATTCTGGGCAACAAAGGTTTGAAAACTAAGCAACCAACTTGTTCCAAACACAACTAGTACAATCCAATCACCAAATTTAAAGAGGTACAATGAAAGCAAGAGGGTGAACAACAATATGAAATCGTGAAACCCCGAGTCCGGGATACAACAAGGGTCGGGTCAAAACAAAAATCACTATAACCTCCCTTTTTAAAGAATTTCGTCCCCGAAATTTAAATCAGGTTTTACAGTTATGTTTAAAACAAACAAAATAACGATGGATAATCAATTCCAAAACCATGACCCATTCTCCGATCATCCTTTTTCACCAACTTGATACACAAGTTCCAATATTGAAAGTAAAATCCACATTTCGCAAAAACATTTACAATGTTTACATTAAATTAATGTTTCCAAAACATACACAACATATACAATGTTCCCATATATCCAAAACATATACAATGTTTTCATATTTTCATTAACATAACAAAATTTCATTACATGTTCAAACATCCACAAATAAATCTTGATATTTCTCATGGACTTCCAACTCACGTTCCCACGTTGCTTCCTCAACCTCGTGATGTTTCCAAAATACCTTAACCAAGAGAATTGTCTTGTCTCGCAAGACTTGGTCCTAGGTATCCAAGACTCTCACCAGTCTCTCCTCATATGAGGCATTCTCATCTACCGCTAAGTCGGTCCAATCTAACACGTGCGATGGATCTAGCTCATACTTCCGAAGCATGCTAATATGAAACACATCATGAACCCCGGAAAGCTGTGGCGGCAAGGCCAAATGTTAAGCTACCTCTCCAATCCGCTTAAGGATCTCAAAAGGCCCAATGAATAGAGGGGACAACTTCCCACTCTTTCCAAACCTCATCAAACCTCCCCTAGGTGATATCTTAAAGAATACATGGTCTTCCACCTCAAAAGATAAAGGTCTCCTCCTACAGTCGGCATAACTTTTCTGGCGGACTCTGGGCCGTAACCAACCTCTTACGAATAAGTGCAACTTTCTCCGTCGTTTCTCGGACTAACTCTGGACCCAACATAGGTGCATCACCCACCCTCGGCCCAATACACATGAGATATACAGGGTCAACCATACAAGGCCTTAAACGGTGCCATGCCAATACTCAATTGGAAGCTATTGTTATAGGCAAATTCCACTAAAGGAAAGTGCCTCTCCCACGAACCCTTAAAGTCAAGGACACAACCCCGAAGCATATCCTCTAAAATCTGGATGGGGCGCTCTGACTGACCGTCAGTCTGAGAATAATACCTGGTGCTAAAAATCAACCTAGTGCCTAAGGCACTCTGAAGCTCTGCTACAATCGAGCTGTAAAACACGGATCTCTATCTGAAACAATCGTCACAGGGACCCCATGCAACCTCACTATGTCCCTAATGTAAAGGTCGGCAAGATGATTTACCGAGTCACTCACGCTCATAGGTATAAAGTGCACCGACTTGGTCAACCGGTCAACTACCACCCAAATGGCATCATTACCCCATTGAGTCCTCAGAAGGCCCATAACAAAATCCATTGTAACATGCTCCCATTTCTACTCGGCGATAGGCAAGGGATGCAACAAACCCGCTGGCCTCTTGATGTTCAGCCTTCATTTGTTGACAAGTAAGGCACTTTGACACAAACACAGCTAAATCCTTCTTCATTCCCCTCCACCAAAACTGGTGACAAAGGTCGTGATACATCTTGTGCCTCCTGGATGCACCGTCAGGCACGAATGGTGAAACTTTTGGAGTACTTCCTCTTGGCAAGACTACAGCATGAAGAGACAGTCAAGGTATCTAACACTCGAGTCGAAGTACATGTTCAAGCCTCTTTTTACCTTCCCACTGGAAATCTTCTCCCGGAGGGATTCTACTTCAAGGTCACTCTTCTGTGCTTCTAACACTCAATTCACAAGTGTAGGTTGTGCAACTATTGAAAACAAGGATGCAGACTCAACAAACTCGCCAAGATACAAGTCAAACTCTCCAATGGCACCCAACATCTCCCATTCCCGGATGGCAATACAAGCTACGCTGCTAATAGATTTCCTACTCAATGTATCGACCACAACATTGGTCTTCCCCAGATAATAGTGTAACTCAAAGTCATAGTCCTCTACGAATTTCATCCACCTCCTCTACCTTAGATTCAGGTCTTTCTGTGTAAAAGATATTTCAGACTCTTATGATCAGAAAACACCTCAAACTTCTCTCCATACAGATAATGCCTTCCAATCTTCAAGGCAAAAATCACCCGCCGCTAACTCTAAGTCATGGGTAGGGTAGTTCCTCTCGTGTGTTTTCAATTGCCGTGAGCCATAGGCTACTACCTTCCCCTCTTGCATCAAAACATAACCCAAGCCTTCCCGTGAGGCATCACAATACACCGAGCAGCCCAAACCCCCTCTCCGGAATAATCAATACTGGAGCAGTGGTAAGTCTAACCTTAAGCTCATGGAACGACTTCTCATAGGTCTCATTCCATACAAACTTAGCTCCTTTCCTCGTCAATATAGTCAATGGTGAGGCTAATCTAAAGAAATTCTTCACGAACCGATGGTAATACCCAGCCAGCAACCCCAAGAAACTACCGATCTCAAAAGCATTCTTAGGTTGTTCCCAATCCTGCACTGCCTCTATCTTGGATGAATCTATAGTCACTCCTTCCCCTAATACCATATGGCCTAAGAACTTAACTTCTCTCAGCCAAAATTCACACTTCCCAAAATTAGCATACAGTTTGTGGGCTTTAAGTAACTCAAGTACTACCCGTAAGTGTTCCTCGTGCTCTTCCTCAGAGGGTGAGTAAATCAAAATGTCATCCACAAAGACGACCACAAAACGGTCTAAGAACTCACGGAAGATCCAGTTCATTAAATCCATAAACACAGCTGGGGCATTGGTTAGCCCAAAGGGCATCACTAGAAACTCATAATGATCATACCGCGTACGGAATGCCGTCTTCAAGATGTCCCCCTCCCTCTCACTCTCGAACTAGTGATAAACCCGATCTCAAGTCTATCTTAAAAAAACAACAAGACCTCTTCATCTAATCAAACAAATCATCTATACGAGGCATTGGGTACTTGTTCTTAACAGTTACCCGGTTCAACTTCTGATAATCAATATAAAGCTGTAACG
>JAXFYN010001229.1:0-40396 GCA_036172215.1 Camellia granthamiana
GAGTGTTCGAACCCTAATGCGTGAGAAATGGTAAGTAAACGCCGTACCCTAATGCGTGAGAAATGGTAAGTAAACGCCGTATTTTCATATCTGCCACTGTGCAGGAGAATCCGTATAGGCGTTCGACTGTTCGAACCCTAATGCGTGAGAAATGGTAAGTAAACGCCGTATTTACATATCTGCCACTATGCAGGAGAATCCGTATAGGCGTTCGAGTGTTCGAACCCTACTGCATGAGAAATGGTAAGGTAAACGCCATATTTACATATCTGCCACTGTGCAGGAGAATCCGTATAGGTGTTCGAGTGTTCGAACCCTAATGCGTTGGAAATGGTAAGTAAACGCCGTATTTACATATCTGTCGCTGTGCAGGAGAATCCGTATAGGTGTTCGAGTGTTCGGACCCTAATGCATGAGAAATGGTAAGTAAACGCCGTATTTACATATCTGCCACTGTGCAGGAGAATCCGTACAGGTGTTCGAGTGTTCGAACCCTAATGCGTGAGAAATGGTAAGTAAACGCCGTATTTACATATCAGCCACTGTACAGGAGAATCCGTATAGGTGTTCGAAGTGTTCGAACCCTAATGCGTGAGAAATGGTAAGTAAACGCTGTATTTACATATCTGCCACTGTGTAGGAGAATCCGTATAGGGGGTTCGAGTGTTCGAACCCCTAATGCGTGAAAAATGATAAGTAAACGCCGTATTTTCATATCTGCCACTGTGCAGGAGAATCCGTATAGGCGGTTCGAGTGTTCGAACCCTAATGCGTGAGAAATGGTAAGTAAACGCCGTATTTTCATATCTGCCACTGTGCAGGAGAATCCGTATAGGTGTTCGAGTGTTCGAACCCTAATGCATGAGAAATGGTAAAGTAAACGCCGTATTTACATATCTGCCACTGTGCAGGAGAATCCGTATAGGTGTTCGAGTGTTCGAACCCTAATGCATGAGAAATGGTAAGTAACCGCCGTATTTACATATCTGCCACTATGCAGGAGAATCCGTATAGGTGTTCGAGTGTTCGAACCCTAATGCGTTGGAAATGGTAAGTAAACACCGTATTTACATATCTGTCGCTGTGCAGGAGAATCCGTATAGGTGTTCGAGTGTTCGGACCCTAATGCATGAGAAATGGTAAGTAAACGCCGTATTTACATATCTGCCACTGTGCAGGAGAATCCGTACAGGTGTTCGAGTGTTCGAACCCTAATGCGTGAGAAATGGTAAGTAAACGCCGTATTTACATATCTGCCACTGTACAGGAGAATCCGTATAGGTGTTCGAGTGTTCGAACCCTAATGCGTGAGAAATGGTAAGTAAACGCTGTATTTACATATCTGCCACTGTGCAGGAGAATCCGGATAGGGGTTCGAGTGTTCGAACCCTAATGCGTGAAAAATGATAAGTAAACGCCGTATTTTCATATCTGCCACTGTGCAGGGAGAATCCGTATACGCGTTCGAATGTTCGAACCCTAATGCGTGAGAAATGGTAAGTAAACGCCGTATTTTCATATCTGCCACTGTGCAGGAGAATCCGTATAGGTGTTCGAGTGTTCGAAACCCTAATGCATGAGAAATGGTAAGTAAAACGCCGTATTTACATATCTGCCACTGTGCAGGAGAATCCGTATAGGTGTTCGAGTGTTCGAACCCTAATGCGTGAGAAATGGTAAGTAAATGCCGTACCCTAATGCGTGAGAAATGGGTAAGTAAACGCCGTTATTTTCATATCTGCCACTGTGCAGGAGAATCCGTATAGGCGTTCGAGTGTTCGAACCCTAATGCGTGAGAAATGGTAAGTAAACGCCGTATTTACATATCTGCCACTGTACAGGAGAATCCGTATAGGTGTTCGAGTGTTCGAACCCTAATGCGTGAGAAATGGTAAGTAAACGCTGTATTTACATATCTGCCACTGTGCAGGAGAATCCGTATAGGGGTTCGAGTGTTCGAACCCTAATGCGTGAAAAATGAAAAGTAAACGCCGTATTTTCATATCTGCCACTGTGCAGGAGAATCCGTATAGGCGTTCGAGTGTTCGAACCCTAATGCGTGAGAAATGGTAAGTAAACGCCGTACCCTAATGCGTGAGAAATGGTAAGTAAACGCCGTATTTTCATATCTGCCACTGTGCAGGAGAATCCGTATAGGCGTTCGACTGTTCGAACCCTAATGCGTGAGAAATGGTAAGTAAACGCCGTATTTACATATCTGCCACTATGCAGGAGAATCCGTATAGGCGTTCGAGTGTTCGAACCCTACTGCATGAGAAATGGTAAGTAAACGCCATATTTACATATCTGCCACTGTGCAGGAGAATCCGTATAGGTGTTCGAGTGTTCGAACCCTAATGCGTTGGAAATGGTAAGTAAACGCCGTATTTACATATCTGTCGCTGTGCAGGAGAATCCGTATAGGTGTTCGAGTGTTCGGACCCTAATGCATGAGAAATGGTAAGTAAACGCCGTATTTACATATCTGCCACTGTGCAGGAGAATCCGTACAGGTGTTCGAGTGTTCGAACCCTAATGCGTGAGAAATGGCAAGTAAACGCCGTATTTACATATCAGCCACTGTACAGGAGAATCCGTATAGGTGTTCGAGTGTTCGAACCCTAATGCGTGAGAAATGGTAAGTAAACGCTGTATTTACATATCTGCCACTGTGTAGGAGAATCCGTATAGGGGTTCGAGTGTTCGAACCCTAATGCGTGAAAAATGATAAGTAAACGCCGTATTTTCATATCTGCCACTGTGCAGGAGAATCCGTATAGGCGTTCGAGTGTTCGAACCCTAATGCGTGAGAAATGGTAAGTAAACGCCGTATTTTCATATCTGCCACTGTGCAGGAGAATCCGTATAGGTGTTCGAGTGTTCGAACCCTAATGCATGAGAAATGGTAAGTAAACGCCGTATTTACATATCTGCCACTGTGCAGGAGAATCCGTATAGGTGTTCGAGTGTTCGAACCCTAATGCATGAGAAATGGTAAGTAACCGCCGTATTTACATATCTGCCACTATGCAGGAGAATCCGTATAGGTGTTCGAGTGTTCGAACCCTAATGCGTTGGAAATGGTAAGTAAACGCCGTATTTACATATCTGCCACTGTGCAGGAGAATCCGTATAGGTGTTCGAGTGTTCGAACCCTACTGCATGGGAAATGGTAAGTAAAAGCCGTATTTACATATCTGCCACTTTGCAGGAGAATCCATATTGGTTGTTCGAGTGTTCGAACCGTTAATGCGTGGGAAATGGTAAGTAACGCCGTATTTACATATCTGCCACTGTGCAGGAGAATCCGTATAGGTGTTCGAGTGTTCGAACCCTAATGCGTGCGAAATGGTAAGTAAACGCCGTATTTACATATCTGCCACTGTGCGGGAGAATCCGTATAGGTGTTCGAGTGTTCGAACCCTAATGCGTGAGAAATGGTAAGTAAACGCTGTATTTACATATCTGCCACTGTGCAGGAGAATACCGTATAGGCGTTCGAGTGTTCGAACCCTAATGTGTGAGAAATGGTAAGTAAACGCCGTATTTACATATCTGCCACTGTGCAGGAGAATCCGTACAGGTGTTCGAGTGTTCGAACCTAATGCGTGAGAAATGGTAAGTAAACGCCGTATTTACATATCAGCCACTGTACAGGAGAATCCGTATAGGTGTTCGAGTGTTCGAACCCTAATGCGTGAGAAATGGTACGTAAACGCTGTATTTACATATCTGCCACTGTGTAGGAGAATCCGTATAGGGGTTCGAGTGTTCGAACCCTAATGCGTGAAAAATGATAAGTAAACGCCGTATTTTCATATCTGCCACTGTGCAGGAGAATCCGTATAGGCGTTCGAGTGTTCGAACCCTAATGCGTGAGAAATGGTAAGTAAACGCCGTATTTTCATATCTGCCACTGTGCAGGAGAATCCGTATAGGTGTTCGAGTGTTCGAACCCTAATGCATGAGAAATGGTAAGTAAACGCCGTATTTACATATCTGCCACTGTGCAGGAGAATCCGTATAGGTGTTCGAGTGTTCGAACCCTAATGCATGAGAAATGGTAAGTAACCGCCGTATTTACATATCTGCCACTATGCAGGAGAATCCGTATAGGTGTTCGAGTGTTCGAACCCTAATGCGTTGGAAATGGTAAGTAAACACCGTATTTACATATCTGTCGCTGTGCAGGAGAATCCGTATAGGTGTTCGAGTGTTCGGACCCTAATGCATGAGAAATGGTAAGTAAACGCCGTATTTACATATCTGCCACTGTGCAGGAGAATCCGTACAGGTGTTCGAGTGTTCGAACCCTAATGCGTGAGAAATGGTAAGTAAACGCCGTATTTACATATCTGCCACTGTACAGGAGAATCCGTATAGGTGTTCGAGTGTTCGAACCCTAATGCGTGAGAAATGGTAAGTAAACGCTGTATTTACATATCTGCCACTGTGCAGGAGAATCCGGATAGGGGTTCGAGTGTTCGAACCCTAATGCGTGAAAAATGATAAGTAAACGCCGTATTTTCATATCTGCCACTGTGCAGGAGAATCCGTATACGCGTTCGAATGTTCGAACCCTAATGCGTGAGAAATGGTAAGTAAACGCCGTATTTTCATATCTGCCACTGTGCAGGAGAATCCGTATAGGTGTTCGAGTGTTCGAACCCTAATGCATGAGAAATGGTAAGTAAACGCCGTATTTACATATCTGCCACTGTGCAGGAGAATCCGTATAGGTGTTCGAGTGTTCGAACCCTAATGCGTGAGAAATGGTAAGTAAATGCCGTACCCTAATGCGTGAGAAATGGTAAGTAAACGCCGTATTTTCATATCTGCCACTGTGCAGGAGAATCCGTATAGGCGTTCGAGTGTTCGAACCCTAATGCGTGAGAAATGGTAAGTAAACGCCGTATTTACATATCTGCCACTGTACAGGAGAATCCGTATAGGTGTTCGAGTGTTCGAACCCTAATGCGTGAGAAATGGTAAGTAAACGCTGTATTTACATATCTGCCACTGTGCAGGAGAATCCGTATAGGGGTTCGAGTGTTCGAACCCTAATGCGTGAAAAATGAAAAGTAAACGCCGTATTTTCATATCTGCCACTGTGCAGGAGAATCCGTATAGGCGTTCGAGTGTTCGAACCCTAATGCGTGAGAAATGGTAAGTAAACGCCGTACCCTAATGCGTGAGAAATGGTAAGTAAACGCCGTATTTTCATATCTGCCACTGTGCAGGAGAATCCGTATAGGCGTTCGACTGTTCGAACCCTAATGCGTGAGAAATGGTAAGTAAACGCCGTATTTACATATCTGCCACTATGCAGGAGAATCCGTATAGGCGTTCGAGTGTTCGAACCCTACTGCATGAGAAATGGTAAGTAAACGCCATATTTACATATCTGCCACTGTGCAGGAGAATCCGTATAGGTGTTCGAGTGTTCGAACCCTAATGCGTTGGAAATGGTAAGTAAACGCCGTATTTACATATCAGCCGCTGTGCAGGAGAATCCGTATAGGTGTTCGAGTGTTCGAACCCTAATGCGTGAGAAATGGTAAGTAAACGCTGTATTTACATATCTGCCACTGTGTAGGAGAATCCGTATAGGGGTTCGAGTGTTCGAACCCTAATGCGTGAAAAATGATAAGTAAACGCCGTATTTTCATATCTGCCACTGTGCAGGAGAATCCGTATAGGCGTTCGAGTGTTCGAACCCTAATGCGTGAGAAATGGTAAGTAAACGCCGTATTTTCATATCTGCCACTGTGCAGGAGAATCCGTATAGGTGTTCGAGTGTTCGAACCCTAATGCATGAGAAATGGTAAGTAAACGCCGTATTTACATATCTGCCACTGTGCAGGAGAATCCGTATAGGTGTTCGAGTGTTCGAACCCTAATGCATGAGAAATGGTAAGTAACCGCCGTATTTACATATCTGCCACTATGCAGGAGAATCCGTATAGGTGTTCGAGTGTTCGAACCCTAATGCGTTGGAAATGGTAAGTAAACGCCGTATTTACATATCTGCCACTGTGCAGGAGAATCCGTATAGGTGTTCGAGTGTTCGAACCCTACTGCATGGGAAATGGTAAGTAAAAGCCGTATTTACATATCTGCCACTTTGCAGGAGAATCCATATTGGTGTTCGAGTGTTCGAACCGTAATGCGTGGGAAATGGTAAGTAACGCCGTATTTACATATCTGCCACTGTGCAGGAGAATCCGTATAGGTGTTCGAGTGTTCGAACCCTAATGCGTGCGAAATGGTAAGTAAACGCCGTATTTACATATCTGCCACTGTGCGGGAGAATCCGTATAGGTGTTCGAGTGTTCGAACCCTAATGCGTGAGAAATGGTAAGTAAACGCTGTATTTACATATCTGCCACTGTGCAGGAGAATCCGTATAGGCGTTCGAGTGTTCGAACCCTAATGTGTGAGAAATGGTAAGTAAACGCCGTATTTACATATCTGCCACTGTGCAGGAGAATCCGTATAGGCGTTCGAGTGTTCGAACCCTAATGCGTGAGAAATGGTAAGTAAACGCCGTATTTACATATCTGCCACTGTGCAGGAGAATCCGTATAGGCGTTCGAGCGTTCGAACCCTAATGCGTGAGAAATGGTAAGTAAACGCCGTATTTTCATATCTGCCACTGTGCAGGAGAATCCGTATAGGTGTTCGAGTGTTCGAACCCTAATGCGTGAGAAATGGTAAGTAAACGCTGTATTTACATATCTGCCACTGTGCAGGAGAATCCGTATAGGTGTTCGAGTGTTCGAACCCTAATGCGTGAAAAATGGTAAATAAACGCCGTATTTTCATATCTGCCACTGTGCAGGAGAATCCGTATAGGCGTTCGAGTGTTCGAACCCTAATGCATGAGAAATGGTAAGTAAACGCCGTACCCTAATGCGTGAGAAATGGTAAGTAAACGCCGTATTTTCATATCTGCCACTGTGCAGGAGAATCCGTATAGGCGTTCGAGTGTTCGAACCCTAATGCGTGAGAAATGGTAAGTAAACGCCGTATTTACATATCTGCCACTATGCAGGAGAATCCGTATAGGCGTTCGAGTGTTCGAACCCTACTGCATGAGAAATGGTAAGTAAACGCCGTATTTACATATCTGCCACTGTGCAGGAGAATCCGTATAGGTGTTCGAGTGTTCGAACCCTAATGCGTTGGAAATGGTAAGTAAACGCCGTATTTACATATCTGTCGCTGTGCAGGAGAATCCGTATAGGTGTTCGAGTGTTCGGACCCTAATGCATTAGAAATGGTAAGTAAACGCCGTATTTACATATCTGCCACTGTGCAGGAGAATCCGTACAGGTGTTCGAGTGTTCGAACCCTAATGCGTGAGAAATGGTAAGTAAACGCCGTATTTACATATCAGCCACTGTACAGGAGAATCCGTATAGGTGTTCGAGTGTTCGAACCCTAATGCGTGAGAAATGGTAAGTAAACGCTGTATTTACATATCTGCCACTGTGCAGGAGAATCCGTATAGGGGTTCGAGTGTTCGAACCCTAATGCGTGAGAAATGGTAAGTAAACGCCGTATTTTCATATCTGCCACTGTGCAGGAGAATCCGTATAGGTGTTCGAGTGTTCGAACCCTAATGCATGAGAAATGGTAAGTAAACGCCGTATTTTCATATCTGCCACTGTGCAGGAGAATCCGTATAGGTGTTCGAGTGTTCGAACCCAAATGCATGAGAAATGGTAAGTAAACGCCGTATTTACATATCTGCCACTGTGCAGGAGAATCCGTATAGGTGTTCGAGTGTTCGAACCCTAATGCGTGGGAAATGGTGAGTGTTCGAACCCTAATGCCTGAGAAATGGTAAATAAACGCCGTATTTACATATCTGCCACTGTGCAGGAGAATCCGTATATGTGTTCGAGTGTTCGATCCCTAATGCATGAGAAATGGTAAGTAAACGCCGTATTTACTTATCTGCCACTGTGCGGGAGAATCTGTATAGGTGTTCGAGTGTTCGAACCCTAATGCGTGAGAAATGGTAAGTAAACGCCGTATTTACATATCTGCCGCTGTGCCGGAGAATCCGTATAGGTGTTCGAGTGTTCGAACCCTAATGCGTGGGAAATGGTAAGTAAGCGCCGTATTTACATATCTGCCCCTGTGCAGGAGAATCCGTATAGGTGTTCGAGTGTTCGAACCCTAATGCATGAGAAATGGTAAGTAACCGCCGTATTTACATATCTGCCACTATGCAGGAGAATCCGTATAGGTGTTCGAGTGTTCGAACCCTAATGCGTTGGAAATGGTAAGTAAAAGCTGTATTTACATATCTGCCACTGTGCAGGAGAATCCGTATTGGTGTTCGAGTGTTCGAACCCTAATGCGTGGGAAATGGTAAGTAAACGCCGTATTTACATATCTGCCACTGTGCAGGAGAATCCGTATAGGTGTTCGAGTGTTCGAACCCTAATGCGTGCGAAATGGTAAGTAAACGCTGTATTTACATATCTGCCACTGTGCAGGAGAATCCGTATAGGCGTTCGAGTGTTCGAACCCTAATGCGTGAGAAATGGTAAGTAAACGCCGTATTTACATATCTGCCACTGTGCAGGAGAATCTGTATAGGCGTTCGAGTGTTCGAACCCTAATGCGTGAGAAATGGTAAGTAAACGCCGTATTTACATATCTGCCACTGTGCAGGAGAATCCGTATAGGCGTTCGAGTGTTCGAACCCTAATGCGTGAGAAATGGTAAGTAAACGCCGTATTTTCATATCTGCCACTGTGCAGGAGAATCCGTATAGGTGTTCGAGTGTTCGAACCCTAATGCATGAGAAATGGTAAGTAACCGCCGTATTTACATATCTGCCACTATGCAGGAGAATCCGTATAGGTGTTCGAGTGTTCGAACCCTAATGCGTTGGAAATGGTAAGTAAACGCCGTATTTACATATCTGCCACTGTGCAGGAGAATCCGTATAGGTGTTCGAGTGTTCGAACCTTACTGCATGAGAAATGGTAAGTAAAAGCTGTATTTACATATCTGCCACTGTGCAGGAGAATCCGTATTGGTGTTCGAGTGTTCGAACCCTAATGCGTGGGAAATGGTAAGTAAATGCCGTATTTACATATCTGCCACTGTGCAGGAGAATCCGTATAGGCGTTCGAGTGTTCGAACCCTAATGCGTGAGAAATGGTAAGTAAACGCCGTACCCTAATGCGTGAGAAATGGTACGTAAACGCCGTATTTTCATATCTGCCACTGTGCAGGAGAATCCGTATAGGCGTTCGAGTGTTCGAACCCTAATGCGTGAGAAATGGTAAGTAAACGCTGTATTTACATATCTGCCACTGTGCAGGAGAATCCGTATAGGCGTTCGAGTGTTCGAACCCTAATGCGTGAGAAATGGTAAGCAAACGCCGTATTTACATATCTGCCACTGTGCAGGAGAATCCGTATAGGTGTTCGAGTGTTCGAACCCTAATGCGTGCGAAATGGTAAGTAAACGCCGTATTTACATATCTGCCACTGTGCGGGAGAATCCGTATAGGTGTTCGAGTGTTCGAACCCTAATGCGTGAGAAATGGTAAGTAAACGCGGTATTTACATATCTGCCACTGTGCAGGAGAATCCGTATAGGCGTTCGAGTGTTCGAACCCTAATGCGTGAGAAATGGTAAGTAAACGCCGTATTTACATATCTGCCACTGTGCAGGAGAATCCGTATAGGCGTTCGAGTGTTCGAACCCTAATGCGTGAGAAATGGTAAGTAAACGCCGTATTTACATATCTGCCACTCTGCAGGAGAATCCGTATAGGCGTTCGAGTGTTCGAACCCTAATGCGTGAGAAATGGTAAGTAAACGCCGTATTTTCATATCTGCCACTGTGCAGGAGAATCCGTATAGGTGTTCGAGTGTTCGAACCCTAATGCGTGAGAAATGGTAAGTAAACGCTGTATTTACATATCTGCCACTGTGCAGGAGAATCCGTATAGGTGGTCGAGTGTTCGAACCCTAATGCGTGAAAAATGGTAAATAAACGCCGTATTTTCATATCTGCCACTGTGCAGGAGAATCCGTATAGGCGTTCGAGTGTTCGAACCCTAATGCGTGAGAAATGGTAAGTAAACGCCGTACCCTAATGCGTGAGAAATGGTACGTAAACGCCGTATTTTCATATCTGCCACTGTGCAGGAGAATCCGTATAGGCGTTCGAGTGTTCGAACCCTAATGCGTGAGAAATGGTAAGTAAACGCCGTATTTTCATATATGCCACTGTGCAGGAGAATCCGTATAGGCGTTCGAGTGTTCGAACCCTAATGCATGAGAAATGGTAAGTAAACGCCGTATTTACATATCTGCCACTGTGCAGGAGAATCCGTATAGGTGTTCGAGTGTTCGAACCCTAATGCGTGAGAAATGGTAAGTAAACGCCATATTTACATATCTGCCGCTGTACAGGAGAATCCGTATAGGTGTTCGAGTGTTCGAACCCTAATGCGTGAGAAATGGTAAGTAAACGCTGTATTTACATACCTGCCACTGTGCAGGAGAATCCGTATAGGCGTTTGAGTGTTCGAACCCTAATGCATGAGAAATGGTAAGTAAACGCCGTACCCTAATGCGTGAGAAATGGTAAGTAAACGCCGTATTTTCATATCTGCCACTGTGCAGGAGAATCCGTATAGGCGTTCGAGTGTTCGAACCCTAATGCGTGAGAAATGGTAAGTAAACGCCGTATTTACATATCTGCCACTATGCAGGAGAATCCGTATAGGCGTTCGAGTGTTCGAACCCTACTGCATGAGAAATGGTAAGTAAACGCCGTATTTACATATCTGCCACTGTGCAGGAGAATCCGTATAGGTGTTCGAGTGTTCGAACCCTAATGCGTTGGAAATGGTAAGTACACGCCGTATTTACATATCTGTCGCTGTGCAGGAGAATCCGTATAGGTG
The DNA here is from genome assembly GCA_036172215.1 of Camellia granthamiana. NCBI lineage: Eukaryota > Viridiplantae > Streptophyta > Magnoliopsida > Ericales > Theaceae > Camellia > Camellia granthamiana. The sequence continues at coordinate 10,947 of JAXFYN010001229.1, forward strand.
TTCGAGTGTTCGGACCCTAATGCATGAGAAATGGTAAGTAAACGCCGTATTTACATATCTGCCACTGTGCAGGAGAATCCGTACAGGTGTTCGAGTGTTCGAACCCTAATGCGTGAGAAATGGTAAGTAAACGCCGTATTTACATATCACCAACTGTACAGGAGAATCCGTATAGGTGTTCGAGTGTTCGAACCCTCATGCGTGAGAAATGGTAAGTAAACGCTGTATTTACATATCTGCCACTGTGCAGGAGAATCCGTATAGGGGTTCGAGTGTTCGAACCCTAATGCGTGAGAAATGGTAAGTAAACGCCGTATTTTCATATCTGCCACTGTGCAGGAGAATCCGTATAGGTGTTCGAGTGTTCGAACCCTAATGCATGAGAAATGGTAAGTAAACGCCGTATTTTCATATCTGCCACTGTGCAGGAGAATCCGTATAGGTGTTCGAGTGTTCGAACCCTAATGCATGAGAAATGGTAAGTAAACGCCGTATTTACATATCTGCCACTGTGCAGGAGAATCCGTATAGGTGTTCGAGTGTTCGAACCCTAATGCGTGGGAAATGGTGAGTGTTCGAACCCTAATGCCTGAGAAATGGTAAATAAACGCCGTATTTACATATCTGCCACTGTGCAGGAGAATCCGTATATGTTTTCGAGTGTTCGATCCCTAATGCATGAGAAATGGTAAGTAAACGCCGTATTTACTTATCTGCCACTGTGCGGGAGAATCTGTATAGGTGTTCGAGTGTTCGAACCCTAATGCGTGAGAAATGGTAAGTAAACGCCGTATTTACATATCTGCCGCTGTGCCGGAGAATCCGTATAGGTGTTCGAGTGTTCGAACCCTAATGCGTGGGAAATGGTAAGTAAGCGCCGTATTTACATATCTGCCCCTGTGCAGGAGAATCCGTATAGGTGTTCGAGTGTTCGAACCCTAATGCATGAGAAATGGTAAGTAACCGCCGTATTTACATATCTGCCACTATGCAGGAGAATCCGTATAGGTGTTCGAGTGTTCGAACCCTAATGCGTTGGAAATGGTAAGTAAAAGCTGTATTTACATATCTGCCACTGTGCAGGAGAATCCGTATTGGTGTTCGAGTGTTCGAACCCTAATGCGTGGGAAATGGTAAGTAAACGCCGTATTTACATATCTGCCACTGTGCAGGAGAATCCGTATAGGTGTTCGAGTGTTCGAACCCTAATGCGTGCGAAATGGTAAGTGAACGACGTATTTACATATCTGCCACTGTGCGGGAGAATCCGTATAGGTGTTCGAGTGTTCGAACCCTAATGCGTGAGAAATGGTAAGTAAACGCTGTATTTACATATCTGCCACTGTGCAGGAGAATCCGTATAGGCGTTCGAGTGTTCGAACCCTAATGCGTGAGAAATGGTAAGTAAACGCCGTATTTACATATCTGCCACTGTGCAGGAGAATCCGTATAGGCGTTCGAGTGTTCGAACCCTAATGCGTGAGAAATGGTAAGTAAACGCCGTATTTACATATCTGTCACTGTGCAGGAGAATCCGTATAGGCGTTCGAGTGTTCGAACCCTAATGCGTGAGAAATGGTAAGTAAACGCCGTATTTTCATATCTGCCACTGTGCAGGAGAATCCGTATAGGTGTTCGAGTGTTCGAACCCTAATGCATGAGAAATGGTAAGTAACCGCCGTATTTACATATCTGCCACTCTGCAGGAGAATCCGTATAGGTGTTCGAGTGTTCGAACCCTAATGCGTTGGAAATGGTAAGTAAACGCCGTATTTACATATCTGCCACTGTGCAGGAGAATCCGTATAGGTGTTCGAGTGTTCGAACCCTACTGCATGAGAAATGGTAAGTAAAAGCTGTATTTACATATCTGCCACTGTGCAGGAGAATCCGTATTGGTGTTCGAGTGTTCGAACCCTAATGCGTGGGAAATGGTAAGTAAATGCCGTATTTACATATCTGCCACTGTGTAGGAGAATCCGTATAGGTGTTCGAGTGTTCGAACCCTAATGCGTGCGAAATGGTAAGTAAACGCCGTATTTACATATCTGCCACTGTGCGGGAGAATCCGTATAGGTGTTCGAGTGTTCGAACCCTAATGCGTGAGAAATGGTAAGTAAACGCTGTATTTACATATCTGCCACTGTGCAGGAGAATCCGTATAGGCGTTCGAGTGTTCGAACCCTAATGCGTGAGAAATGGTAAGTAAACGCCGTATTTACATATCTGCCACTGTGCAGGAGAATCCGTATAGGCGTTCGAGTGTTCGAACCCTAATGCGTGAGAAATGGTAAGTAAACGCCGTATTTACATATCTGCCACTGTGCAGGACAATCCGTATAGGCGTTCGAGTGTTCGAACCCTAATGCGTGAGAAATGGTAAGTAAACGCCGTATTTTCATATCTGCCACTGTGCAGGAGAATCCGTATCGGTGTTCGAGTGTTCGAACCCTAATGCGTGAGAAATGGTAAGTAAACGCTGTATTTACATATCTGCAACTGTGCAGGAGAATCCGTATAGGTGGTCGAGTGTTCGAACCCTAATGCGTGAAAAATGGTAAATAAACGCCGTATTTTCATATCTGCCACTGTGCAGGAGAATCCGTATAGGCGTTCGAGTGTTCGAACCCTAATGCGTGAGAAATGGTAAGTAAACGCCGTACCCTAATGCGTGAGAAATGGTACGTAAACGCCATATTTTCATATCTGCCACTGTGCAGGAGAATCCGTATAGGCGTTCGAGTGTTCGAAACCTAATGCGTGAGAAATGGTAAGTAAACGCCGTATTTTCATATATGCCACTGTGCAGGAGAATCCGTATAGGCGTTCGAGTGTTCGAACCCTAATGCATGAGAAATGGTAAGTAAACGCCGTATTTACATATCTGCCACTGTGCAGGAGAATCCGTATAGGTGTTCGAGTGTTCGAACCCTAATGCGTGAGAAATGGTAAGTAAACGCCATATTTACATATCTGCCGCTGTACAGGAGAATCCGTACAGGTGTTCGAGTGTTCGAACCCTAATGCGTGAGAAATGGTAAGTAAACGCTGTATTTACATATCTGCCACTGTGCAGGAGAATCCGTATAGGGGTTCGAGTGTTCGAACCCTAATGCGTGAAAAATGGTAAGTAAACGCCGTATTTTCATATCTGCCACTGTGCAGGAGAATCCGTATAGGCGTTCGTGTGTTCGAACCCTAATGCGTGAGAAATGGTAAGTAAACGCCGTATTTACATATCTGCCACTGTGCAGGAGAATCCGTATAGGTGTTCGAGTGTTCGAACCCTAATGCGTGGGAAATGGTAAGTAAACGCCGTATTTACATATCTGCCACTGTGCAGGAGAATCCGTATAGGTGTTCGAGTGTTCGAACCCTAATGCGTGAGAAATGGTAAATAAACGCCGTATTTACATATCTGCCACTGTGCAGGAGAATCCGTATAGGTGTTCGAGTGTTCTAACCCTAATGCGTGAGAAATGGTATGTAAACGCCGTATTTACATATCTGCCACTGTGCAGGAGAATCCGTATAGGTGTTCGAGTGTTCGAACCCTAATGCGTGAGAAATGGTAAGTAAACGCTGTATTTACATATCTGCCACTGTGCAGGAGAATCCGTATAGGCGTTCGAGTGTTCGAACCCTAATGCATCAGAAATGGTAAGTAAACGCCGTATTTACATATCTGCCACTGTGCAGGAGAATCCGTATAGGCGTTCGAGTGTTCGAACCCTACTGCATGAGAAATGGTAAGTAAACGCCGTATTTACATATCTGCCACTGTGCAGGAGAATCCGTATAGGTGTTCGAGTGTTCGAACCCTAATGCGTTGGAAATGGTAAGTAAACGCCGTATTTACATATCTGTCGCTGTGCAGGAGAATCCGTATAGGTGTTCGAGTGTTCGGACCCTAATGCATGAGAAATGGTAAGTAAACGCCGTATTTTCATATCTACCACTGTGCAGGAGAATCCGTATAGGCGTTCGAGTGTTCGAACCCTAATGCGTGAGAAATGGTAAGTAAACGCCGTATTTACATATCTGCCACTGTACAGGAGAATCCGTATAGGTGTTCGAGTGTTCGAACCCTAATGCGTGAGAAATGGTAAGTAAACGCTGTATTTACATATCTGCCGCTGTGCAGGAGAATCCGTATAGGTGTTCGAGTGTTCGAACCCTAATGCCTGGGAAATGGTAAGTAAACGCCGTATTTACATATCTGCCACTGTGCAGGAGAATCCGTATAGGTGTTCGAGTGTTCGAACCCTAATGCATCAGAAATGGTAAGTAGACGCCGTATTTACATATCTGCCACTGTGCAGGAGAATCCGTATAGGTGTTCGAGTGTTCGAACCCTAATGCGTTGGAAATGGTAAGTAAACGCCGTATTTACATATCTGTCGCTGTGCAGGAGAATCCGTATAGGTGTTCGAGTGTTCGGACCCTAATGCATGAGAAATGGTAAGTAAACGCCGTATTTACATATCTGCCACTGTGCAGGAGAATCCGTACAGGTGTTCGAGTGTTCGAACCCTAATGCGTGAGAAATGGTAAGTAAACGCCGTATTTACATATCTGCCACTGTACAGGAGAATCCTTATAGGTGTTCGAGTGTTCGAACCCTAATGCGTGAGAAATGGTAAGTAAACGCTGTATTTACATATCTGCCACTGTGCAGGAGAATCCGTATAGGGGTTCGAGTGTTCGAACCCTAATGGGTGAAAAATGGAAAGTAAACGCCGTATTTTCATATCTGCCACTGTGCAGGAGAATCCGTATAGGCGTTCGAGTGTTCGAACCCTAATGCGTGAGAAATGGTAAGTAAACGCCGCATTTTCATATCTGCCACTGTGCAGGAGAATCCGTATAGGGGTTCGAGTGTTCGAACCCTAATGGGTGAAAAATGGAAAGTAAACGCCGTATTTTCATATCTGCCACTGTGCAGGAGAATCCGTATAGGCGTTCGAGTGTTCGAACCCTAATGCGTGAGAAATGGTAAGTAAACGCCGCATTTTCATATCTGCCACTGTGCAGGAGAATCCGTATAGGTGTTCGAGTGTTCGAAACCTAATGCCTGAGAAATGGTAAGTAAACGCCGTATTTACATATCTGCCGCTGTGCAGGAGAATCCGTATAGGCGTTCGAGTGTTCGAACCCTAATGCATGAGAAATGGTAAGTAAACGCCGTATTTACATATCTGCCACTGTGCAGGAGAATCCGTATAGGTGTTCGAGTGTTCGAACCCTAATGCGTGAGAAATGGTAAGTAAACGCCATATTTACATATCTGCCGCTGTACAGGAGAATCCGTATAGGTGTTCGAGTGTTCGAACCCTAATGCGTGAGAAATGGTAAGTAAACGCTGTATTTACATATCTGCCACTGTGCAGGAGAATCCGTATAGGGGTTCGAGTGTTCGAACCCTAATGCGTGAAAAATGGTAAGTAAACGCCGTATTTTCATATCTGCCACTGTGCAGGAGAATCCGTATAGGCGTTCGTGTGTTCGAACCCTAATGCGTGAGAAATGGTAAGTAAACGCCGTATTTACATATCTGCCACTGTGCAGGAGAATCCGTATAGGTGTTCGAGTGTTCGAACCCTAATGCGTGGGAAATGGTAAGTAAACGCCGTATTTACATATCTGCCACTGTGCAGGAGAATCCGTATAGGTGTTCGAGTGTTCGAACCCTAATGCGTGAGAAATGGTAAATAAACGCCGTATTTACATATCTGCCACTGTGCAGGAGAATCCGTATAGGTGTTCGAGTGTTCTAACCCTAATGCGTGAGAAATGGTATGTAAACGCCGTATTTACATATCTGCCACTGTGCAGGAGAATCCGTATAGGTGTTCGAGTGTTCGAACCCTAATGCGTGAGAAATGGTAAGTAAACGCTGTATTTACATATCTGCCACTGTGCAGGAGAATCCGTATAGGCGTTCGAGTGTTCGAACCCTAATGCATCAGAAATGGTAAGTAAACGCCGTATTTACATATCTGCCACTGTGCAGGAGAATCCGTATAGGCGTTCGAGTGTTCGAACCCTACTGCATGAGAAATGGTAAGTAAACGCCGTATTTACATATCTGCCACTGTGCAGGAGAATCCGTATAGGTGTTCGAGTGTTCGAACCCTAATGCGTTGGAAATGGTAAGTAAACGCCGTATTTACATATCTGTCGCTGTGCAGGAGAATCCGTATAGGTGTTCGAGTGTTCGGACCCTAATGCATGAGAAATGGTAAGTAAACGCCGTATTTTCATATCTGCCACTGTGCAGGAGAATCCGTATAGGCGTTCGAGTGTTCGAACCCTAATGCGTGAGAAATGGTAAGTAAACGCCGTATTTACATATCTGCCACTGTACAGGAGAATCCGTATAGGTGTTCGAGTGTTCGAACCCTAATGCGTGAGAAATGGTAAGTAAACGCTGTATTTACATATCTGCCGCTGTGCAGGAGAATCCGTATAGGTGTTCGAGTGTTCGAACCCTAATGCCTGGGAAATGGTAAGTAAACGCCGTATTTACATATCTGCCACTGTGCAGGAGAATCCGTATAGGTGTTCGAGTGTTCGAACCCTAATGCATCAGAAATGGTAAGTAGACGCCGTATTTACATATCTGCCACTGTGCAGGAGAATCCGTATAGGTGTTCGAGTGTTCGAACCCTAATGCGTTGGAAATGGTAAGTAAACGCCGTATTTACATATCTGTCGCTGTGCAGGAGAATCCGTATAGGTGTTCGAGTGTTCGGACCCTAATGCATGAGAAATGGTAAGTAAACGCCGTATTTACATATCTGCCACTGTGCAGGAGAATCCGTACAGGTGTTCGAGTGTTCGAACCCTAATGCGTGAGAAATGGTAAGTAAACGCCGTATTTACATATCTGCCACTGTACAGGAGAATCCTTATAGGTGTTCGAGTGTTCGAACCCTAATGCGTGAGAAATGGTAAGTAAACGCTGTATTTACATATCTGCCACTGTGCAGGAGAATCCGTATAGGGGTTCGAGTGTTCGAACCCTAATGGGTGAAAAATGGAAAGTAAACGCCGTATTTTCATATCTGCCACTGTGCAGGAGAATCCGTATAGGCGTTCGAGTGTTCGAACCCTAATGCGTGAGAAATGGTAAGTAAACGCCGCATTTTCATATCTGCCACTGTGCAGGAGAATCCGTATAGGTGTTCGAGTGTTCGAAACCTAATGCCTGAGAAATGGTAAGTAAACGCCGTATTTACATATCTGCCGCTGTGCAGGAGAATCCGTATAGGTGTTCGAGTGTTCGAACCCTAATGCGTGGGAAATGGTGAGTGTTCGAACCCTAATGCCTGAGAAATGGTAAATAAACGCCGTATTTACATATCTGCCACTGTGCAGGAGAATCCGTATATGTGTTCGAGTGTTCGAACCCTAATGCATGAGAAATATTAAGTAAACGCCGTATTTACTTATCTGCCACTGTGCGGGAGAATCTGTATAGGTGTTCGAGTGTTCGAACCCTAATGCGTGAGAAATGGTAAGTAAACGCCGTACCCTAATGCGTGAGAAATGGTAAGTAAACGCCGTATTTTCATATCTGCCACTGTGCAGGAGAATCCGTATAAGGCGTTCGAGTGTTCGAACCCTAATGCGTGAGAAATGGTAAGTAAACGCCGTATTTTCATATATGCCACTGTGCAGGAGAATCCGTATAGGCGTTCGAGTGTTCGAACCCTAATGCATGAGAAATGGTAAGTAAACGCCGTATTTACATATCTGCCACTGTGCAGGAGAATCCGTATAGGTGTTCGAGTATTCGAACCCTAATGCGTGAGAAATGGTAAGTAAACGCCATATTTACATATCTGCCACTGTACAGGAGAATCCGTATAGGTGTTCGAGTGTTCGAACCCTAATGCGTGAGAAATGGTAAGTAAACGCTGTATTTACATATCTGCCACTGTGCAGGAGAATCCGTATAGGGGTTCGAGTGTTCGAACCCTAATGCGTGAAAAATGGTAAGTAAACGCCGTATTTTCATATCTGCCACTGTACAGGAGAATCCGTATAGGCATTCGAGTGTTCGAACCCTAATGCGTGAGAAATGGTAAGTAAACGCCGTATTTTCATATCTGCCACTGTGCAGGAGAATCCGTATAGGCGTTCGAGTGTTCGAACCCTAATGTGTGAGAAATGGTAAGTAAACGCCGTATTTTCATATCTGCCACTGTGCAGGAGAATCCGTATAGGCGTTCGAGTGTTCGAACCCTAATGCATGAGAAATGGTAAGTAAACGCCGTATTTACATATCTGCCACTGTGCAGGAGAATCCGTATAGGTGTTCGAGTGTTCGAACCCTAATGCGTGGGAAATGGTAAGTAAACGCCGTATTTACATATCTGCCACTGTGCAGGAGAATCCGTATAGGTGTTCGAGTGTTCGAACCCTAATGCGTGAGAAATGGTAAATAAACGCCGTATTTACATATCTGCCACTGTGCAGGAGAATCCGTATAGGTGTTCGAGTGTTCTAACCCTAATGCGTGAGAAATGGTAAGTAAACGCCGTATTTACATATCTGCCACTGTGCAGGAGAATCCGTATAGGTGTTCGAGTGTTCGAACCCTAATGCGTGAGAAATGGTAAGTAAACGCTGTATTTACATATCTGCCACTGTGCAGGAGAATCCGTATAGGCGTTCGAGTGTTCGAACCCTAATGCATCAGAAATGGTAAGTAAACGCCGTATTTACATATCTGCCACTGTGCAGGAGAATCCGTATAGGCGTTCGAGTGTTCGAACCCTACTGCATGAGAAATGGTAAGTAAACGCCGTATTTACATATCTGCCACTGTGCAGGAGAATCCGTATAGGTGTTCGAGTGTTCGAACCCTAATGCGTTGGAAATGGTAAGTAAACGCCGTATTTACATATCTGTCGCTGTGCAGGAGAATCCGTATAGGTGTTCGAGTGTTCGGACCCTAATGCATGAGAAATGGTAAGTAAACGCCGTATTTTCATATCTGCCACTGTGCAGGAGAATCCGTATAGGCGTTCGAGTGTTCGAACCCTAATGCGTCAGAAATGGTAAGTAAACGCCGTATTTACATATCTGCCACTGTACAGGAGAATCCGTATAGGTGTTCGAGTGTTCGAACCCTAATGCGTGAGAAATGGTAAGTAAACGCTGTATTTACATATCTGCCGCTGTGCAGGAGAATCCGTATAGGTGTTCGAGTGTTCGAACCCTAATGCCTGGGAAATGGTAAGTAAACGCCGTATTTACATATCTGCCACTGTGCAGGAGAATCCGTATAGGTGTTCGAGTGTTCGAACCCTAATGCATCAGAAATGGTAAGTAGACGCCGTATTTACATATCTGCCACTGTGCAGGAGAATCCGTATAGGTGTTCGAGTGTTCGAACCCTAATGCGTTGGAAATGGTAAGTAAACGCCGTATTTACATATCTGTCGCTGTGCAGGAGAATCCGTATAGGTGTTCGAGTGTTCGGACCCTAATGCATGAGAAATGGTAAGTAAACGCCGTATTTACATATCTGCCACTGTGCAGGAGAATCCGTACAGGTGTTCGAGTGTTCGAACCCTAATGCGTGAGAAATGGTAAGTAAACGCCGTATTTACATATCTGCCACTGTACAGGAGAATCCTTATAGGTGTTCGAGTGTTCGAACCCTAATGCGTGAGAAATGGTAAGTAAACGCTGTATTTACATATCTGCCACTGTGCAGGAGAATCCGTATAGGGGTTCGAGTGTTCGAACCCTAATGCGTGAAAAATGGAAAGTAAACGCCGTATTTTCATATCTGCCACTGTGCAGGAGAATCCGTATAGGCGTTCGAGTGTTCGAACCCTAATGCGTGAGAAATGGTAAGTAAACGCCGTATTTTCATATCTGCCACTGTGCAGGAGAATCCGTATAGGTGTTCGAGTGTTCGAACCCTAATGCGTGAGAAATGGTAAGTAAACGCCGTATTTTCATATCTGCCACTGTGCAGGAGAATCCGTATAGGTGTTCGAGTGTTCGAAACCTAATGCCTGAGAAATGGTAAGTAAACGCCGTATTTACATATCTGCCACTGTGCAGGAGAATCCGTATAGGTGTTCGAGTGTTCGAACCCTAATGCGTGGGAAATGGTGAGTGTTCGAACCCTAATGCCTGAGAAATGGTAAATAAACGCCGTATTTACATATCTGCCACTGTGCAGGAGAATCCGTATATGTGTTCGAGTGTTCGAACCCTAATGCATGAGAAATGGCAAGTAAACGCCGTATTTACTTATCTGCCACTGTGCGGGAGAATCTGTATAGGTGTTGGAGTGTTCGAACCCTAATGCGTGAGAAATGGTAAGTAAACGCCGTACCCTAATGCGTGAGAAATGGTAAGTAAACGCCGTATTTTCATATCTGCCACTGTGCAGGAGAATCCGTATAAGGCGTTCGAGTGTTCGAACCCTAATGCGTGAGAAATGGTAAGTAAACGCCGTATTTTCAGATATGCCACTGTGCAGGAGAATCCGTATAGGCGTTCGAGTGTTCGAACCCTAATGCATGAGAAATGGTAAGTAAACGCCGTATTTACATATCTGCCACTGTGCAGGAGAATCCGTATAGGTGTTCGAGTGTTCGAACCCTAATGCGTGAGAAATGGTAAGTAAACGCCATATTTACATATCTGCCACTGTACAGGAGAATCCGTATAGGTGTTCGAGTGTTCGAACCCTAATGCGTGAGAAATGGTAAGTAAACGCTGTATTTACATATCTGCCACTGTGCAGGAGAATCCGTATAGGGATTCGAGTGTTCGAACCCTAATGCGTGAAAAATGGTAAGTAAACGCCGTATTTTCATATCTGCCACTGTGCAGGAGAATCCGTATAGGCATTCGAGTGTTCGAACCCTAATGCGTGAGAAATGGTAAGTAAACGCCGTATTTTCATATCTGCCACTGTGCAGGAGAATCCGTATAGGCGTTCGAGTGTTCGAACCCTAATGTGTGAGAAATGGTAAGTAAACGCCGTATTTTCATATCTGCCACTGTGCAGGAGAATCCGTATAGGCGTTCGAGTGTTCGAACCCTAATGCATGAGAAATGGTAAGTAAACGCCGTATTTACATATCTGCCACTGTGCAGGAGAATCCGTATAGGTGTTCGAGTGTTCGAACCCTAATGCGAGAGAAATGGTAAGTAAATGCCGTATTTACATATCTGCCACTGTACAGGAGAAGCCGTATAGGTGTTCGAGTGTTCGAACCCTAATGCGTGAGAAATGGTAAGTAAACGCTGTATTTACATATCTGAACTGTGCAGGAGAATCCGTATAGGTGTTCGAGTGTTCGAACCCTAATGCGTGAAAAATGGTAAGTAAACGCCGTATTTTCATATCTGCCACTGTGCAGGAGAATCCGTATAGGCGTTCGAGTGTTCGAACCCTAATGCGTGAGAAATGGTAAGTAAACGCCGTACCCTAATGCGTGAGAAATGGTAAGTAAACGCCGTATTTTCATATCTGCCACTGTGCAGGAGAATCCGTATAGGCGTTCGAGTGTTCGAACCCTAATGCGTGAGAAATGGTAAGTAAACGCCGTATTTTCTTATCTGCCACTGTGCAGGAGAATCCGTATAGGCGTTCGAGTGTTCGAACCCTAATGCATGAGAAATGGTAAGTAAACGCCGTATTTACATATCTGCCACTGTGCAGGAGAATCCGTATAGGTGTTCGAGTGTTCGAACCCTAATGCGTGAGAAATGGTAAGTAAACGCTGTATTTACATATCTGCCACTGTGCAGGAGAATCCGTATAGGTGTTCGAGTGTTCGAACCCTAATGCGTTGGAAATGGTAAGTAAACGCCGTATTTACATATCTGCCATTGTGCAGGAGAATCTGTATAGGTGTTCGAGTGTTCGAACCCTAATGCGTGAGAAATGGTAAGTAAACGCCGTATTTACATATCTGCCACTGTGCAGGAGAATCCGTATAGGTGTTCGAGTGTTCGAACCCTAATGCGTGAGAAATGGTAAGTAAACGCCGTATTTACATATCTGCCACTGTGCAGGAGAATCCGTATAGGCGTTCGAGTGTTCGAACCCTAATGCGTGAGAAATGGTAAGTAAACGCCGTATTTACATATCTGCCACTGTGCAGGAGAATCCGTATAGGCGTTCGAGTGTTCGAACCCTAATGCGTGAGAAATGGTAACTAAACGCTGTATTTACATATCTGCCACTGTGCAGGAGAATCCGTATAGGCGTTCGAGTGTTCGAACCCTAATGCGTGAGAAATGGTAAGTAAACGCCGTATTTACATATCTGCCACTGTGCAGGAGAATCCGTATAGGCGTTCGAGTGTTCGAACCCTAATGCGTGAGAAATGGTAAGTAAACGCCGTATTTACATATCTGCCACTGTGCAGGAGAATCCGTATAGGTGTTCGAGTGTTCGAACCCTAATGCGTTGGAAATGGTAAGCAAACGCCGTATTTACATATCTGCCGCTGTGCAGGAGAATCCGTATAGGTGTTCGAGTGTTCGAACCCTAATGCATAAGAAATGGTAAGTAAACGCCGTAGTTACATATCTGCCACTGTGCAGGAGAATCCGTACAGGTGTTCGAGTGTTCGAACCCTAATGCGTGAGAAATGGTAAGTAAACGCCGTATTTACATATCTGCCACTGTACAGGAGAATCCTTATAGGTGTTCGAGTGTTCGAACCCTAATGCGTGAGAAATGGTAAGTAAACGCTGTATTTACATATCTGCCACTGTGCAGGAGAATCCGTATAGGGGTTCGAGTGTTCGAACCCTAATGCGTGAAAAATGGAAAGTAAACGCCGTATTTTCATATCTGCCACTGTGCAGGAGAATCCGTATAGGCGTTCGAGTGTTCGAACCCTAATGCCTGAGAAATGGTAAGTAAACGCCGTATTTTCATATCTGCCACTGTGCAGGAGAATCCGTATAGGTGTTCGAGTGTTCGAAACCTAATGCCTGAGAAATGGTAAGTAAACGCCGTATTTACATATCTGCCACTGTGCAGGAGAATCCGTATAGGTGTTCGAGTGTTCGAACCCTAATGCGTGGGAAATGGTGAGTGTTCGAACCCTAATGCCTGAGAAATGGTAAATAAACGCCGTATTTACATATCTGCCACTGTGCAGGAGAATCCGTATATGTGTTCGAGTGTTCGAACCCTAATGCATGAGAAATGGTAAGTAAACGCCGTATTTACTTATCTGCCACTGTGCGGGAGAATCTGTATAGGTGTTCGAGTGTTCGAACCCTAATGCGTGAGAAATGGTAAGTAAACGCCGTACCCTAATGCGTGAGAAATGGTAAGTAAACGCCGTATTTTCATATCTGCCACTGTGCAGGAGAATCCGTATAGGTGTTCGAGTGTTCGAACCCTAATGCGTGAGAAATGGTAAGTAAACGCCGTATTTACATATCTGCCACTGTGCAGGAGAATCCGTATAGGCGTTCGAGTGTTCGAACCCTAATGCGTGAGAAATGGTAAGTAAACGCCGTATTTACATATCTGCCACTGTGCAGGAGAATCCGTATAGGCGTTCGAGTGTTCGAACCCTAATGCGTGAGAAATGGTAACTAAACGCTGTATTTACATATCTGCCACTGTGCAGGAGAATCCGTATAGGCGTTCGAGTGTTCGAACCCTAATGCGTGAGAAATGGTAAGTAAACGCCGTATTTACATATCTGCCACTGTGCAGGAGAATCCGTATAGGCGTTCGAGTGTTCGAACCCTAATGCGTGAGAAATGGTAAGTAAACGCCGTATTTACATATCTGCCACTGTGCAGGAGAATCCGTATAGGTGTTCGAGTGTTCGAACCCTAATGCGTTGGAAATGGTAAGCAAACGCCGTATTTACATATCTGCCGCTGTGCAGGAGAATCCGTATAGGTGTTCGAGTGTTCGAACCCTAATGCATAAGAAATGGTAAGTAAACGCCGTAGTTACATATCTGCCACTGTGCAGGAGAATCCGTACAGGTGTTCGAGTGTTCGAACCCTAATGCGTGAGAAATGGTAAGTAAACGCCGTATTTACATATCTGCCACTGTACAGGAGAATCCTTATAGGTGTTCGAGTGTTCGAACCCTAATGCGTGAGAAATGGTAAGTAAACGCTGTATTTACATATCTGCCACTGTGCAGGAGAATCCGTATAGGGGTTCGAGTGTTCGAACCCTAATGCGTGAAAAATGGAAAGTAAACGCCGTATTTTCATATCTGCCACTGTGCAGGAGAATCCGTATAGGCGTTCGAGTGTTCGAACCCTAATGCCTGAGAAATGGTAAGTAAACGCCGTATTTTCATATCTGCCACTGTGCAGGAGAATCCGTATAGGTGTTCGAGTGTTCGAAACCTAATGCCTGAGAAATGGTAAGTAAACGCCGTATTTACATATCTGCCACTGTGCAGGAGAATCCGTATAGGTGTTCGAGTGTTCGAACCCTAATGCGTGGGAAATGGTGAGTGTTCGAACCCTAATGCCTGAGAAATGGTAAATAAACGCCGTATTTACATATCTGCCACTGTGCAGGAGAATCCGTATATGTGTTCGAGTGTTCGAACCCTAATGCATGAGAAATGGTAAGTAAACGCCGTATTTACTTATCTGCCACTGTGCGGGAGAATCTGTATAGGTGTTCGAGTGTTCGAACCCTAATGCGTGAGAAATGGTAAGTAAACGCCGTACCCTAATGCGTGAGAAATGGTAAGTAAACGCCGTATTTTCATATCTGCCACTGTGCAGGAGAATCCGTATAGGTGTTCGAGTGTTCGAACCCTAATGCGTGAGAAATGGTAAGTAAACGCCGTATTTACATATCTGCCACTGTGCAGGAGAATCCGTATAGGCGTTCGAGTGTTCGAACCCTAATGCGTGAGAAATGGTAAGTAAACGCCGTATTTACATATCTGCCACTGTGCAGGAGAATCCGTATAGGCGTTCGAGTGTTCGAACCCTAATGCGTGAGAAATGGTAAGTAAACGCCGTATTTACATATCTGCCACTGTGCAGGAGAATCCGTATAGGCGTTCGAGTGTTCGAACCCTAATGCGTGAGAAATGGTAAGTAAACGCCGTATTTACATATCTGCCACTGTGCAGGAGAATCCGTATAGGTGTTCGAGTGTTCGAACCCTAATGCGTTGGAAATGGTAAGCAAACGCCGTATTTACATATCTGCCGCTGTGCAGGAGAATCCGTATAGGTGTTCGAGTGTTCGAACCCTAATGCATAAGAAATGGTAAGTAAACGCCGTATTTACATATCTGCCACTGTGCAGGAGAATCCGTACAGGTGTTCGAGTGTTCGAACCCTAATGCGTGAGAAATGGTAAGTAAACGCCGTATTTACATATCTGCCACTGTACAGGAGAATCCTTATAGGTGTTCGAGTGTTCGAACCCTAATGCGTGAGAAATGGTAAGTAAACGCTGTATTTACATATCTGCCACTGTGCAGGAGAATCCGTATAGGGGTTCGAGTGTTCGAACCCTAATGCGTGAAAAATGAAAAGTAAACGCCGTATTTTCATATCTGCCACTGTGCAGGAGAATCCGTATAGGCGTTCGAGTGTTCGAACCCTAATGCCTGAGAAATGGTAAGTAAACGCCGTATTTTCATATCTGCCACTGTGCAGGAGAATCCGTATAGGTGTTCGAGTGTTCGAAACCTAATGCCTGAGAAATGGTAAGTAAACGCCGTATTTACATATCTGCCACTGTGCAGGAGAATCCGTATAGGTGTTCGAGTGTTCGAACCCTAATGCGTGGGAAATGGTGAGTGTTCGAACCCTAATGCCTGAGAAATGGTAAATAAACGCCGTATTTACATATCTGCCACTGTGCAGGAGAATCCGTATATGTGTTCGAGTGTTCGAACCCTAATGCATGAGAAATGGTAAGTAAACGCCGTATTTACTTATCTGCCACTGTGCGGGAGAATCTGTATAGGTGTTCGAGTGTTCGAACCCTAATGCGTGAGAAATGGTAAGTAAACGCCGTACCCTAATGCGTGAGAAATGGTAAGCAAACGCCGTATTTTCATATCTGCCACTGTGCAGGAGAATCCGTATAAGGCGTTCGAGTGTTCGAACCCTAATGCGTGAGAAATGGTAAGTAAACGCCGTATTTTCATATATGCCACTGTGCAGGAGAATCCGTATAGGCGTTCGAGTGTTCGAACCCTAATGCATGAGAAATGGTAAGTAAACGCCGTATTTACATATCTGCCACTGTACAGGAGAATCCGTATAGGTGTTCGAGTGTTCGAACCCTAATGCGTGAGAAATGGTAAGTAAACGCGGTATTTACATATCTGCCACTGTGCAGGAGAATCCGTATAGGGGTTCGAGTGTTCGAACCCTAATGCGTGAAAAATGGTAAGTAAACGCCGTATTTTCATATCTGCCACTGTGCAGGAGAATCCGTATAGGCATTCGAGTGTTCGAACCCTAATGCGTGAGAAATGGTAAGTAAACGCCTTATTTTCATATCTGCCACAGTGCAGGAGAATCCGTATAGGCGTTCGAGTGTTCGAACCCTAATGCGTGAGAAATGGTAAGTAAACGCCGTATTTTCATATCTGCCACTGTGCAGGAGAATCCGTATAGGCGTTCGAGTGTTCGAACCCTAATGCATGAGAAATGGTAAGTAAACGCCGTATTTACATATCTGCCACTGTGCAGGAGAATCCGTATAGGTGTTCGAGTGTACGAACCCTAATGCGTGAGAAATGGTAAGTAAATGCCGTATTTACATATCTGCAACTGTACAGGAGAAGCCGTATAGGTGTTCGAGTGTTCGAACCCTAATGCGAGAGAAATGGTAAGTAAACGCTGTATTTACATATCTGAACTGTGCAGGAGAATCCGTATAGGTGTTCGAGTGTTCGAACCCTAATGCGTGAAAAATGGTAAGTAAACGCCGTATTTTCATATCTGCCACTGTGCAGGAGAATCCGTATAGGCGTTCGAGTGTTCGAACCCTAATGCGTGAGAAATGGTAAGTAAACGCCGTACCCTAATGCGTGAGAAATGGTAAGTAAACGCCGTATTTTCATATCTGCCACTGTGCAGGAGAATCCGTATAGGCGTTCGAGTGTTCGAACCCTAATGCGTGAGAAATGGTAAGTAAACGCCGTATTTTCTTATCTGCCACTGTGCAGGAGAATCCGTATAGGCGTTCGAGTGTTCGAACCCTAATGCATGAGAAATGGTAAGTAAACGCCGTATTTACATATCTGCCACTGTGCAGGAGAATCCGTATAGGTGTTCGAGTGTTCGAACCCTAATGCGTGAGAAATGGTAAGTAAACGCTGTATTTACATATCTGCCACTGTGCAGGAGAATCCGTATAGGTGTTCGAGTGTTCGAACCCTAATGCGTTGGAAATGGTAAGTAAACGCCGTATTTACATATCTGCCAGTGTGCAGGAGAATCCGTATAGGTGTTCGAGTGTTCGAACCCTAATGCGTGAGAAATGGTAAGTAAACGCCGTATTTACATATCTGCCACTGTGCAGGAGAATCCGTATAGGTGTTCGAGTGTTCGAACCCTAATGCGTGAGAAATGGCAAGTAAACGCCGTATTTACATATCTGCCACTGTGCAGGAGAATCCGTATAGGCGTTCGAGTGTTCGAACCCTAATGCGTGAGAAATGGTAAGTAAACGCCGTATTTACATATCTGCCACTGTGCAGGAGAATCCGTATAGGCGTTCGAGTGTTCGAACCCTAATGCGTGAGAAATGGTAAGTAAACGCCGTATTTACATATCTGCCACTGTGCAGGAGAATCCGTATAGGCGTTCGAGTGTTCGAACCCTAATGCGTGAGAAATGGTAAGTAAACGCCGTATTTACATATCTGCCACTGTGCAGGAGAATCCGTATAGGTGTTCGAGTGTTCGAACCCTAATGCGTTGGAAATGGTAAGCAAACGCCGTATTTACATATCTGCCGCTGTGCAGGAGAATCCGTATAGGTGTTCGAGTGTTCGAACCCTAATGCATGAGAAATGGTAAGTAAACGTCGTATTTACATATCTGCCGCTGTGCTGGAGAATCCGTATAGGTGTTCGAGTGTTCGAACCCTAATGCGTGAGAAATGGTAAGTAAACGCCGTATTTACATATCTGCCACTGTACAGGAGAATCCGTATAGGTGTTCGAGTGTTCGAACCCTAATGCGTGAGAAATGGTAAGTAAACGCTGTATTTACATATCTGCCACTGTGCAGGAGAATCCGTATAGGTGTTCGAGTGTTCGAACCCTAATGCGTGAAAAATGGTAAGTAAACGCCGTATTTTCATATCTGCCACTGTGCAGGAGAATCCGTATAGGCGTTCGAGTGTTCGAACCCTAATGCGTGAGAAATGGTAAGTAAACGCCGTATTAACATATCTGCCACTCTGCAGGAGAATCCGTATAGGCGTTCGAGTGTTCGAACCCTAATGCGTGAGAAATGGTAAGTAAACGCGGTATTTACATATCTGCCACTGTGCAGGAGAATCCGTATAGGGGTTCGAGTGTTCGAACCCTAATGCGTGAAAAATGGTAAGTAAACGCCGTATTTTCATATCTGCCACTGTGCAGGAGAATCCGTATAGGCATTCGAGTGTTCGAACCCTAATGCGTGAGAAATGGTAAGTAAACGCCTTATTTTCATATCTGCCACTGTGCAGGAGAATCCGTATAGGCGTTCGAGTGTTCGAACCCTAATGCGTGAGAAATGGTAAGTAAACGCCGTATTTTCATATCTGCCACTGTGCAGGAGAATCCGTATAGGCGTTCGAGTGTTCGAACCCTAATGCATGAGAAATGGTAAGTAAACACCGTATTTACATATCTGCCACTGTGCAGGAGAATCCGTATAGGTGTTCGAGTGTTCGAACCCTAATGCGTGAGAAATGGCAAGTAAATGCCGTATTTACATATCTGCCACTGTACAGGAGAAGCCGTATAGGTGTTCGAGTGTTCGAACCCTAATGCGAGAGAAATGGTAAGTAAACGCTGTATTTACATATCTGAACTGTGCAGGAGAATCCGTATAGGTGTTCGAGTGTTCGAACCCTAATGCGTGAAAAATGGTAAGTAAACGCCGTATTTTCATATCTGCCACTGTGCAGGAGAATCCGTATAGGCGTTCGAGTGTTCGAACCCTAATGCGTGAGAAATGGTAAGTAAACGCCGTACCCTAATGCGTGAGAAATGGTAAGTAAACGCCGTATTTTCATATCTGCCACTGTGCAGGAGAATCCGTATAGGCGTTCGAGTGTTCGAACCCTAATGCGTGAGAAATGGTAAGTAAACGCCGTATTTTCTTATCTGCCACTGTGCAGGAGAATCCGTATAGGCGTTCGAGTGTTCGAACCCTAATGCATGAGAAATGGTAAGTAAACGCCGTATTTACATATCTGCCACTGTGCAGGAGAATCCGTATAGGTGTTCGAGTGTTCGAACCCTAATGCGTGAGAAATGGTAAGTAAACGCTTGTATTTACATATCTGCCACTGTGCAGGAGAATCCGTATAGGTGTTCGAGTGTTCGAACCCTAATGCGTTGGAAATGGTAAGTAAACGCCGTATTTACATATCTGCCATTGTGCAGGAGAATCCGTATAGGTGTTCGAGTGTTCGAACCCTAATGCGTGAGAAATGGTAAGTAAACGCCGTATTTACATATCTGCCACTGTGCAGGAGAATCCGTATAGGTGTTCGAGTGTTCGAACCCTAATGCGTGAGAAATGGTAAGTAAACGCCGTATTTACATATCTGCCACTGTGCAGGAGAATCCGTATAGGCGTTCGAGTGTTCGAACCCTAATGCGTGAGAAATGGTAAGTAAACGCCGTATTCACATATCTGCCACTGTGCAGGAGAATCCGTATAGGCGTTCGAGTGTTCGAACCCTAATGCGTGAGAAATGGTAAGTAAACGCCGTATTTACATATCTGCCACTGTGCAGGAGAATCCGTATAGGCGTTCGAGTGTTCGAACCCTAATGCGTGAGAAATGGTAAGTAAACGCCGTATTTACATATCTGCCACTGTGCAGGAGAATCCGTATAGGTGTTCGAGTGTTCGAACCCTAATGCGTTGGAAATGGTAAGCAAACGCCGTATTTACATATCTGCCGCTGTGCAGGAGAATCCGTATAGGTGTTCGAGTGTTCGAACCCTAATGCATGAGAAATGGTAAGTAAACGCCGTATTTACATATCTGCCGCTGTGCTGGAGAATCCGTATAGGTGTTCGAGTGTTCGAACCCTAATGCGTGAGAAATGGTAAGTAAACGCCGTATTTACATATCTGCCACTGTACAGGAGAATCCGTATAGGTGTTCGAGTGTTCGAACCCTAATGCATGAGAAATGGTAAGTAAACGCTGTATTTACATATCTGCCACTGTGCAGGAGAATCCGTATAGGTGTTCGAGTGTTCGAACCCTAATGCGTGAAAAATGGTAAGTAAACGCCGTATTTTCATATCTGCCACTGTGCAGGAGAATCCGTATAGGCGTTCGAGTGTTCGAACCCTAATGCGTGTGAAATGGTAAGTAAACGCCGTGCCCTAATGCGTGAGAAATGGTAAGTAAACGCCATATTTTCATATCTGCCACTGTGCAGGAGAATCCGTATAGGCGTTCGAGTGTTCGAACCCTAATGCGTGAGAAATGGTAAGTAAACGCCGTATTTTCATATCTGCCACTGTGCAGGAGAATCCGTATAGGCGTTCGAGTGTTCGAACCCTAATGCATGAGAAATGGTAAGTAAACGCCGTATTTACATATCTGCCACTGTGCAGGAGAATCCGTATAGGTGTTCGAGTGTTCGAACCCTAATGCGTGAGAAATGGTAAGTAAACGCTGTATTTACATATCTGCCACTGTGCAGGAGAATCCGTATAGGTGTTCGAGTGTTCGAACCCTAATGCGTGGGAAATGGTAAGTAAACGCCGTATTTACATATCTGCCACTGTGCAGGAGAATCCGTATAGGTGTTCGAGTGTTCGAACCCTAATGCCTGAGAAATGGTAAATAAATGCCGTATTTACATATCTGCCACTGTGCAGGAGAATTCGTATATGTGTTCGAGTGTTCGAACCCTAATGCATGAGAAATGGTAAGTAAACGCCGTATTTACATATCTGCCACTGTGCGGGAGAATCCGTATAGGTCTTCGAGTGTTCGAACCCTAATGCGTGAGAAATGGTAAGTAAACGCCGTATTTACATATCTGCCGCTGTGCAGGAGAATCCGTATAGGTGTTCGAGTGTTCGAACCCTAATGCGTGGGAACTGGTAAGTAAGCGCCGTATTTACATATCTGCCCCTGTGCAGGAGAATCCGTATAGGTGTTCGAGTGTTCGAACCCTAATGCATGAGAAATGGTAAGTAAACGCCGTATTTACATATCTGCCACTATGCAGGAGAATCCGTATAGGTGTTCGAGTGTTCGAACACGAATGCGTTGGAAATGGTAAGTAAACGCCGTATTTACATATCTGCCACTGTGCAGGAGAATCCGTATAGGTGTTCGAGTGTTCGAACCCTAATGCATGAGAAATGGTAAGTAAACGCCGTATTTACATATCTGCCACTGTGCAGGAGAATCCGTATAGGTGTTCGAGTGTTCGAACCCTAATGCGTGGGAAATGGTAAGTAAACGCCGTATTTACATATCTGCCACTGTGCAGGAGAATCCGTATAGGTGTTCGAGTGTTCGAACCCTAATGCATGAGAAATGGTAAATAAACGCCGTATTTACATATCTGCCACTGTGCAGGAGAATCCGTATAGGTGTTCGAGTGTTCGAACCCTAATGCGTGAGAAATGGTAAGTAAACGGCGTATTTACATATCTGCCACTGTGCAGGAGAATCCGTATAGGTGTTCGAGTGTTCGAACCCTAATGCGTGGGAAATGGTAAGTAAGTGCCGTATTTACATATCTGCCACTGTGCAGGAGAATCCGTATAGGTGTTCG
Source organism: Camellia granthamiana (assembly GCA_036172215.1). Lineage (NCBI taxonomy): Eukaryota > Viridiplantae > Streptophyta > Magnoliopsida > Ericales > Theaceae > Camellia > Camellia granthamiana. The sequence goes on from JAXFYN010001229.1 coordinate 32,943, forward strand.
AGTGTTCGAACCCTAATGCATGAGAAATGGTAAGTAAACGCCGTATTTACATATCTGCCACTATGCAGGAGAATCCGTATAGGTGTTCGAGTGTTCGAACCCTAATGCGTTGGAAATGGTAAGTAAACGCCGTATTTACATATATGCCACTGTGCAGGAGAATCCGTATAGGTGTTCGAGTGTTCGAACCCTAATGCATGAGAAATGGTAAGTAAACGCCGTATTTACATATCTGCCACTGTGCAGGAGAATTCGTCTAGGTGTTCGAGTGTTCGAACCCTAATGCGTGGGAAAGGGTAAGTAAACGCCGTATTTACATATCTGCCACTGTGCAGGAGAATCCGTATAGGTGTTCGAGTGTTCGAACCCTAATGCATGAGAAATGGTAAATAAACGCCGTATTTACATATCTGCCACTGTGCAGGAGAATCCGTATATGTGTTCGAGTGTTCGAACCCTAATGCATGAGAAATGGTAAGTAAACGCCGTATTTACATATCTGCCACTGTGCGGGAGAATCCGTATATGTGTTCGAGTGTTCGAACCCTAATGCGTGAGAAATGGTAAGTAAACGCCGTATTTACATATCTGCCGCTGTGCAGGAGAATCCGTATAGGTGTTCGAGTGTTCGAACCCTAATGCGTGGGAAATGGTAAGTAAGCGCCGTATTTACATATCTGCCACTGTGCAGGAGAATCCGTATAGGTGTTCGAGTGTTCGAACCCTAATGCATGAGAAATGGTAAGTAAACGCCGTATTTACATATCTGCCACTATGTAGGAGAATCCGTATAGGTGTTCGAGTTTTCGAACCCTAATGCGTTGGAAATGGTAAGTAAACGCCGTATTTACATATCTGCCACTGTGCAGGAGAATCCGTATAGGTGTTCGAGTGTTCGAACCCTAATGCGTGAGAAATGGTAAGTAAACGCTGTATTTACATATCTGCCACTGTGCAGGAGAATCCGTTTAGGTGTTCGAGTGTTCGAACCCTAATGCGTGGAAATGGTAAGTAAACGCCGTATTTATATATCTGCCACTGTGCAGGAGAATCCGTATAGGTGTTCGAGTGTTCGAACCCTAATGCATGAGAAATGGTAAATAAACGCCGTATTTACATATCTGCCACTGTGCAGGAGAATCCGTATCGGTGTTCGAGTGTTCGAACCCTAAAGCGTGCAAAATGGTAACTAAACGCCGTATTTACATATCTGCCACTGTGCAGGAGAATCCGTATAGGCGTTCGAGTGTTCGAACCCTAATGCGTGAGAAATGGTAAGTAAACGCCGTATTTACATATCTGCCACTGTGCAGGAGAATCCGTATTGGGGTTCGAGTGTTCGAACCCGAATGCGTGAGAAATGGTAAGTAAAGGCCGTATTTTCATATCTGCCACTGTGCAGGAGAATCCGTATAGGCATTCGAGTGTTCGAACCCTAATGCGTGAGAAATGGTAAGTAAACGCCGTATTTTCATATCTGCCACTGTACAGGAGAATCCGTATAGGCGTTCGTGTGTTCGAACCCTAATGCATGAGAAATGGTAAGTAAACGCCGTATTTACATATCTGCCGCTGTGCAGGAGAATCCGTATAGGTGTTCGAGTGTTCGAACCCTAATGCGTGGGAAATGGTAAGTAAGCGCCGTATTTACATATCTGCCACTGTGCAGGAGAATCCGTATAGGTGTTCGAGTGTTCGAACCCTAATGCGTGGGAAATGGTAAGTAAGCGCCGTATTTACATATCTGCCACTGTGCAGGAGAATCCGTATAGGTGTTCGAGTGTTCGAACCCTAATGCATGAGAAATGGTAAGTAAACGCCGTATTTACATATCTGCCACTGTGCAGGAGAATTCGTATAGGTGTTCGAGTGTTCGAACCCTAATGCGTGGGAAAGGGTAAGTAAACGCCGTATTTACATATCTGCCACTGTGCAGGAGAATCCGTATAGGTGTTCGAGTGTTCGAACCCTAATGCATGAGAAATGGTAAATAAACGCCGTATTTACATATCTGCCACTGTGCAGGAGAATCCGTATATGTGTTCGAGTGTTCGAACCCTAATGCATGAGAAATGGTAAGTAAACGCCGTATTTACATATCTGCCACTGTGCGGGAGAATCCGTATATGTGTTCGAGTGTTCGAACCCTAATGCGTGAGAAATGGTAAGTAAACGCCGTATTTACATATCTGCCGCTGTGCAGGAGAATCCGTATAGGTGTTCGAGTGTTCGAACCCTAATGCGTGGGAAATGGTAAGTAAGCGCCGTATTTACATATCTGCCACTGTGCAGGAGAATCCGTATAGGTGTTCGAGTGTTCGAACCCTAATGCATGAGAAATGGTAAGTAAACGCCGTATTTACATATCTGCCACTATGTAGGAGAATCCGTATAGGTGTTCGAGTTTTCGAACCCTAATGCGTTGGAAATGGTAAGTAAACGCCGTATTTACATATCTGCCACTGTGCAGGAGAATCCGTATAGGTGTTCGAGTGTTCGAACCCTAATGCGTGAGAAATGGTAAGTAAACGCTGTATTTACATATCTGCCACTATGCAGGAGAATCCGTTTAGGTGTTCGAGTGTTCGAACCCTAATGCGTGGGAAATGGTAAGTAAACGCCGTATTTACATATCTGCCACTGTGCAGGAGAATCCGTATAGGTGTTCGAGTGTTCGAACCCTAATGCATGAGAAATGGTAAATAAACGCCGTATTTACATATCTGCCACTGTGCAGGAGAATCCGTATCGGTGTTCGAGTGTTCGAACCCTAATGCGTGCCAAATGGTAACTAAACGCCGTATTTACATATCTGCCACTGTGCAGGAGAATCCGTATAGGCGTTCGAGTGTTCGAACCCTAATGCGTGAGAAATGGTAAGTAAACGCCGTATTTACATATCTGCCACTGTGCAGGAGAATCCGTATAGGGGTTCGAGTGTTCGAACCCGAATGCGTGAGAAATGGTAAGTAAACGCCGTATTTTCATATCTGCCACTGTGCAGGAGAATCCGTATAGGCATTCGAGTGTTCGAACCCTAATGCGTGAGAAATGGTAAGTAAACGCCGTATTTTCATATCTGCCACTGTACAGGAGAATCCGTATAGGCGTTCGTGTGTTCGAACCCTAATGCATGAGAAATGGTAAGTAAACGCCGTATTTACATATCTGCCACTGTGCAGGAGAATCCGTATAGGTGTTCGAGTGTTCGAACCCTAATGCGTGAGAAATGGTAAGTTTACGCTGTATTTACATATCTGCCACTGTGCTGGAGAATCCGTATAGGTGTTCGAGTGTTCGAACCCTAATGCGTGGGAAATGGTAAGTAAACGCCGTATTTACATATCTGCCACTGTGCAGGAGAATCAGTATAGGTGTTCGAGTGTTCGAACCCTAATGCATGAGAAATGGTAAATAAACGCCGTATTTAACATATCTGCCACTGTGCAGGAGAATTCGTATATGTGTTCGAGTGTTCGAACCCTAATGCATGAGAAATGGTAAGTAAACGCCGTATTTACATATCTGCCACTGTGCGGGAGAATCCGTATAGGTGTTCGAGTGTTCGAACCCTAATGCGTGAGAAATGGTAAGTAAATGCCGTATTTACATATCTGCCGCTGTGCAGGAGAATCCGTATAGGTGTTCGAGTGTTCGAACCCTAATGCGTGGGAAATGGTAAGTAAGCGCCGTATTTACATATCTGCCACTGTGCAGGAGAATCCGTATAGGTGTTCGAGTGTTCGAACCCTAATGCGTGGGAAATGGTAAGTAAGCGCCGTATTTACATATCTGCCACTGTGCAGGAGAATCCGTATAGGTGTTCGAGTGTTCGAACCCTAATGCATGAGAAATGGTAAGTAAACGCCGTATTTACATATCTGCCACTATGCAGGAGAATCCGTATAGGTGTTCGAGTGTTCGAACCCTAATGCGTTGGAAATGGTAAGTAAACGCCGTATTTACATATATGCCACTGTGCAGGAGAATCCGTATAGGTGTTCGAGTGTTCGAACCCTAATGCATGAGAAATGGTAAGTAAACGCCGTATTTACATATCTGCCACTGTGCAGGAGAATTCGTATAGGTGTTCGAGTGTTCGAACCCTAATGCGTGGGAAAGGGTAAGTAAACGCCGTATTTATATATCTGCCACTGTGCAGGAGAATCCGTATAGGTGTTCGAGTGTTCGAACCCTAATGCATGAGAAATGGTAAATAAACGCCGTATTTACATATCTGCCACTGTGCAGGAGAATTCGTATATGTGTTCGAGTGTTCGAACCCTAATGCATGAGAAATGGTAAGTAAACGCCGTATTTACATATCTGCCACTGTGCGGGAGAATCCGTATAGGTGTTCGAGTGTTCGAACCCTAATGCGTGAGAAATGGTAAGTAAATGCCGTATTTACATATCTGCCGCTGTGCAGGAGAATCCGTATAGGTGTTCGAGTGTTCGAACCCTAATGCGTGGGAAATGGTAAGTAAGCGCCGTATTTACATATCTGCCACTGTGCAGGAGAATCCGTATAGGTGTTCGAGTGTTCGAACCCTAATGCGTGGGAAATGGTAAGTAAGTGCCGTATTTACATATCTGCCACTGTGCAGGAGAATCCGTATAGGTGTTCGAGTGTTCGAACCCTAATGCATGAGAAATGGTAAGTAAACGCCGTATTTACATATCTGCCACTATGCAGGAGAATCCGTATAGGTGTTCGAGTGTTCGAACCCTAATGCGTTGGAAATGGTAAGTAAACGCCGTATTTACATATATGCCACTGTGCAGGAGAATCCGTATAGGTGTTCGAGTGTTCGAACCCTAATGCATGAGAAATGGTAAGTAAACGCCGTATTTACATATCTGCCACTGTGCAGGAGAATTCGTATAGGTGTTCGAGTGTTCGAACCCTAATGCGTGGGAAAGGGTAAGTAAACGCCGTATTTACATATCTGCCACTGTGCAGGAGAATCCGTATAGGTGTTCGAGTGTTCGAACCCTAATGCATGAGAAATGGTAAATAAACGCCGTATTTACATATCTGCCACTGTGCAGGAGAATCCGTATATGTGTTCGAGTGTTCGAACCCTAATGCATGAGAAATGGTAAGTAAACGCCGTATTTACATATCTGCCACTGTGCGGGAGAATCCGTATATGTGTTCGAGTGTTCGAACCCTAATGCGTGAGAAATGGTAAGTAAACGCCGTATTTACATATCTGCCGCTGTGCAGGAGAATCCGTATAGGTGTTCGAGTGTTCGAACCCTAATGCGTGGGAAATGGTAAGTAAGCGCGTATTTACATATCTGCCACTGTGCAGGAGAATCCGTATAGGTGTTCGAGTGTTCGAACCCTAATGCATGAGAAATGGTAAGTAAACGCCGTATTTACATATCTGCCACTATGTAGGAGAATCCGTATAGGTGTTCAAGTTTTCGAACCCTAATGCGTTGGAAATGGTAAGTAAACGCCGTATTTACATATCTGCCACTGTGCAGGAGAATCCGTATAGGTGTTCGAGTGTTCGAACCCTAATGCGTGAGAAATGGTAAGTAAACGCTGTATTTACATATCTGCCACTGTGCAGGAGAATCCGTTTAGGTGTTCGAGTGTTCGAACCCTAATGCGTGGGAAATGGTAAGTAAACGCCGTATTTACATATCTGCCACTGTGCAGGAGAATCCGTATAGGTGTTCGAGTGTTCGAACCCTAATGCATGAGAAATGGTAAATAAACGCCGTATTTACATATCTGCCACTGTGCAGGAGAATCCGTATCGGTGTTCGAGTGTTCGAACCCTAATGCGTGCAAAATGGTAACTAAACGCCGTATTTACATATCTGCCACTGTGCAGGAGAATCCGTGTAGGTGTTCGAGTGTTCGAACCCTAATGCGTTGGAAATGGTAAGTAAACGCCGTATTTACATATATGCCACTGTGCAGGAGAATCCGTATAGGTGTTCGAGTGTTCGAACCCTAATGCGTGGGAAAGGGTAAGTAAACGCCGTATTTACATATCTGCCACTGTGCAGGAGAATCCGTATAGGTGTTCGAGTGTTCGAACCCTAATGCATGAGAAATGGTAAATAAACGCCGTATTTACATATCTGCCACTGTGCAGGAGAATCCGTATATGTGTTCGAGTGTTCGAACCCTAATGCATGAGAAATGGTAAGTAAACGCCGTATTTACATATCTGCCACTGTGCGGGAGAATCCGTATATGTGTTCGAGTGTTCGAACCCTAATGCGTGAGAAATGGTAAGTAAACGCCGTATTTACATATCTGCCGCTGTGCAGGAGAATCCGTATAGGTGTTCGAGTGTTCGAACCCTAATGCGTGGGAAATGGTAAGTAAGCGCCGTATTTACATATCTGCCACTGTGCAGGAGAATCCGTATAGGTGTTCGAGTGTTCGAACCCTAATGCATGAGAAATGGTAAGTAAACGCCGTATTTACATATCTGCCACTATGTAGGAGAATCCGTATAGGTGTTCAAGTTTTCGAACCCTAATGCGTTGGAAATGGTAAGTAAACGCCGTATTTACATATCTGCCACTGTGCAGGAGAATCCGTATAGGTGTTCGAGTGTTCGAACCCTAATGCGTGAGAAATGGTAAGTAAACGCTGTATTTACATATCTGCCACTGTGCAGGAGAATCCGTTTAGGTGTTCGAGTGTTCGAACCCTAATGCGTGGGAAATGGTAAGTAAACGCCGTATTTACATATCTGCCACTGTGCAGGAGAATCCGTATAGGTGTTCGAGTGTTCGAACCCTAATGCATGAGAAATGGTAAATAAACGCCGTATTTACATATCTGCCACTGTGCAGGAGAATCCGTATCGGTGTTCGAGTGTTCGAACCCTTAATGCGTGCAAAATGGTAACTAAACGCCGTATTTACATATCTGCCACTGTGCAGGAGAATCCGTGTAGGTGTTCGAGTGTTCGAACCCTAATGCGTTGGAAATGGTAAGTAAACGCCGTATTTACATATATGCCACTGTGCAGGAGAATCCGTATAGGTGTTCGAGTGTTCGAACCCTAATGCGTGGGAAAGGGTAAGTAAACGCCGTATTTACATATCTGCCACTGTGCAGGAGAATCCGTATAGGTGTTCGAGTGTTCGAACCCTAATGCATGAGAAATGGTAAATAAACGCCGTATTTACATATCTGCCACTGTGCAGGAGAATCCGTATATGTGTTCGAGTGTTCGAACCCTAATGCATGAGAAATGGTAAGTAAACGCCGTATTTACATATCTGCCACTGTGCGGGAGAATCCGTATATGTGTTCGAGTGTTCGAACCCTAATGCGTGAGAAATGGTAAGTAAACGCCGTATTTACATATCTGCCGCTGTGCAGGAGAATCCGTATAGGTGTTCGAGTGTTCGAACCCTAATGCGTGGGAAATGGTAAGTAAGCGCCGTATTTACATATCTGCCACTGTGCA
>JAXFYN010001230.1:0-40207 GCA_036172215.1 Camellia granthamiana
TTCGTTTCTGCTCCTCGCTCTATCCATTGGGCTGCTTTGGTTCGCATTCTTCGCTATCTTAGGGGTACCATATTTCAAGGCTTACTATTGTCCTCTACTTTCTCTTTGGACTTGGTGGCCTATGCTGACTCTGATTGGGCTGGTGATGTTACTGATCACAAGTCTACGTCTGGTTTTTGTATGTTTCTGGGTGATTCCTTGATCTCTTGGAAAAGTAAGAAACAATCAGTCGTTGCCCGCTCTACTACCGAAGCTGAGTATCGTGCTATGGCTCATGCCACTGCTGAGATTGTTTGGCTTCATTGTCTTTTGTTTGATTTGGGTGTTTCTCAGTCTTCTCCGACCTCTCTCTATTGTGACAACCACAGTGCTGTTCAGATTGCCCACAATACTGTCTTCCATGAGCGAACAAAACACATTGAGATTGATTGTCACTTTGTTCGCCAACATCTGCACTCTGCCTCTATCTCGCTTCATTTCATCCCTTCAGCTTTGCAACTTGCAGACTTCTTCACCAAGACTCACACTATTACTCAGTTTCAGTTTCTTCTTAGCAAACTCTCTGTGTTTTCTGCCAAAACACCTTGAGTTTGAGCGGGGGTGTGAGAATATATTGTGAAATATATTGTGAGTCTTACAAATTAACTTAGAGTCCTATTAGAGGCATGATTGTATTAGAGTCCTATTAGAGTCATGGTCGTATTGTATTTGTATTTCCTTTTTGGTTTAGGAGTTAGGGCTATATATATTCTAAGGTCTGATTGTAATTGATACACATTGAATATATGAGATACAGAAAGCTATTCAGAAATCTTACAATATCCTCTTTCCAGCAACAAATGGAATAAACTCAAAATCTCTCCCCGTGAAATCAGTTTCACTGTGAAGAAATCTCTCGGGATCAAATTTCTCTGCTTCATTCCAATATTTGGGGTCTTGGCCGATTGCCTAAGCATTGACAATGACTTTGGTCTTGGCAGGTATGTCGTATCCATTAATCATACATTGTTCACTGCTTGCTCTTGGAACTAACAATGGAGCTGAGGGATGTAGCCTCAAGGTCTCTTTGATTACTGAGTTCAAGTATTTTGATTCGTGGAGGCATGTTTCATCAATATTTCCTTTTTTGTCAAAGATACTTTGTACTTCGGTTTGTGCTCTTTTTTCATTACTTCTGTGTTTTTTGGCATTTCTGACATTGCCCAGTCTACGATTGTTGATGATGTCTCACTTCCCACACTAAAAATGTCCTCAAATTAATGAGTTTGATATACTTTAGTGCATGCCATTGATACTGTCGGGAATTCAATAAAATATAAGAAAACTAGGAATCTGTTGAATTTCAAGTATTTAATTTCACAAATAAGATACGAAAACTTACTTCCCCACTTGGGATTGCACAAAAAAAAAAAAAACTTTTTACTCTTCACAGCACCCACAAAAAACAAAAAAACACAAAAAATAAAAAAATAAACACAAAAAACAAAAACAAAGATAAAATTGCAAAGTGAGTGAAATTTAGATATTTAATTTCACGAATAAGATACGATTGCACAAAAAAATACTTTTTACTCTTGACAACACCCAAAAAAAAAAAAAAAAAAAAAAACACACACACACACACACACACACAAACAAAATCAAAGGCTTATTTCCCACTTGGGATTGCACCAAAAAATACTTTTTACTTTTGACAACACCCCTTCCCCCCCCCCCCCCCCCCGGAATAAATAAATAAAAAAAATAAACACAAAAACAAAAACAAAGAAAAAATTGCAGAGTGAGCAAAGATTGCTCATAGGCTGCTTAATCAAATCATTACCTATTTTCTAGACCATGGTGTCACTTTTGCTTGGCAATTAATTATTATTACATCATGTTCTATGAAAAGAAAACTTTTATATTTTGTGTGAACATTGAAATGATATAGACAAATAAAAACATACTAACCAAGATGACTGCTTTGATGTTGTTGTCTGTCAATGGAAATTGAAGGTCACCATGCTTCTGAATTCTTAAAAGAACATCAACTAGATCCTCCTCTGCTTCCCCTTTACCACTTTTTGTTATTCTCTTTCTTTCTCTATGCTCATTCAAAATGTTTTCAAGTATCTGATCAATCCTTTTATGCATCTTTTTGAGTGTACGTCATATTCCACTGATCACTTGAAACAATTTCACCGATGGGTACATGTCAACAATGGTGAAACCACCTATCAAGTCTGCAACTTCCTCCACAATCGAAACAAACTCTTCTTGGCCTTTAGTTTTCCCCCCAAAAGCCGCTCTAGCAGTAACACCATATGTGAGCAAGAAAATCTTCTTGCTCAGATTGATCGGCGATGTCTTTTTTAAAGAAATCGATTTAACTAGATTCAAGACCTCCTCTTCCCTAATTGCTCGAAATGATTGGACTCGCTTTGCGCTCAGAAGCTCCATTATTCAAAATTTTCACATTTGCCTCCAATAATCGCCATACGGGGAAAAGGCAATGTTTTGAGAATCATACGAGAGAATCCTAGAAGCAAAAGAGTAAGGCCTTTGCGCAAAGACTATGTCATGTGTTTTCATGACTTCTCTGGTGATTTCTAGAGAAGAGACAACGATGGTGGACATTTCGCCAAGTTGGAGGTGCATCAAGGGTCCAAATTTTGTGGCCAATTTTTTCAATGTGTGATGGGCTAGTGATGGGCTAGTGATGAGCCAAGTTGGTGAATGTTTCCTAAGAGAGGTAGTTTCCTTGGACCTGGGGTTAGTTTTGGAATAGAGTTTTTGGGTTTGAATCTCTTCATGTTCTTGACTAGAATGGAGATAAATAGGAGGGGAGGCTAAGAGGAAAGGAATGGGTGGGAATTAGAGCTCCATATTGAAGGAAACTGAGGTTGAAGAGGGTGTTGTGAGCTTGTTAGAAGACATGTCTTTTATAGTAGTTTTTGTTTTTCACAAAGTCATTGTAGTTGCCATTTATGACTTGTATGATTAACTCAAAAAGTTGTAATAGGGACCCCCTAATTTCTTTGCTTTTTTAATCTTTGTTGGGGGCTAAACTTTGAATTTACAGAGGAAAATTTTCTATGTAGAAGGGGCCATATTCTAGAACACCATAACAACCTTAGGTTGATGGTTTTTGCCTATGCCGATTGAAAAATGAAAGTCAGACACATATGACATAGAAAGACAGTGTATTATCATAAACCCACATAATTGATAGCCAATGAATATTTTACATGTAATCTTACGTTTGATTCAACAAAAAATATTTTCAGTAAAAAAAAGTTTTTTTTTTTGTTTTTTTAATATTTTCAGTAAATTTGTTTTTTGTTGATTTTTGTTTCAAAATTATATGAAAATTATTTTACAAAATATATTTTCTGCTCAACTAGGAGTGATCATTGGTTTAATGCTAAAATCTTAACCTAATAACTTGAGATTATGGATTCAAGTCTTGGGATAACCACTTTATACACTATACCAAAAGTTAAGTGTGTATCTAATCTTTCCCCTCCTAAACACACATTAATGTAATTGGGCATCGTTCTTATTTTCTGCTCAACTAGAGAAGAATACATTGAATCCATTCTACAAAGTAAATTTGGAAGCAATCACCTACCAACCATTAAGTTCGAGCGTACCAACAAAGATTGCCCACAATTTGTCCTGTGTAAATTACTATAAAAAACACAGTCAACACACTTGAAGTGGCTTTTACTACTTTGCCAAATATGAAAAGTTGTAAATGGTACGGGCCATAGTCACTAATTTGTCCATGTGAGTCATACATTCATAGCATCACATTATTAAATAGATTCGAGTCAAATTTGAGTGGCCATACATTCATAGCATTACATTATTAAATAAATTCGAGTCAAATTTGAGTGGCCATGTGAAAACTGTGCAGAGTGTGGAAGTGATTACAAAGAAAAATAATAATAATAATAATAATAAATCACATGTTCAAGACTTAAAACTGTTGTGTAGGGAAAACAAACATTTGCCACTAGATTCCCACAATAATTCAATTTCTACTCTATTTTGTTTACAATCAACTAGTAACTATATTTTATAATGCTCATAAAAAGTTTCCTTAGCCGAGTCATTTGACTCTAGTAGGTTTATAATTGAAGTTTGTAAGACTGTTTGTGTTTGGATCATGAATTTAGAGAATGATTTGTGAAGGAAAAATAAAATGGACAAGAAATGTGAAATCAGATAGGTTTGTGTTGTATTAGAAAAGATACTAGAAGCAAAGATACTGCATTTCTTGCCTATTTTCTTTATCATTTCAGTAATTATAGGATCAAATTTTAGCTTTAGGCACGTACATCAACACAATATCATACCAATTTTTTTTTTCTTCTGGTCATCCAAACAAAGAAAGAAGGAAACAAAACAGAGCAAAGAAAGAAAAACTGTGAGAATATATTGTGTATTTTCTATTATTTTCCAAATTAGGCATGATTGTGGTTGTACAAATTAGACTCCTATTAGTGGTATGATTGTGTTAGAGTCCTATTAGAGGCATAATTGTATTCTCCCTTTTGGTTTAGGATTTAGGACTATATAATCTAAGGTCTGATTGTAATCATTCACACATTGAATATACGAGATACAGAAAGCTATTCAGAAATCTTACATGGTATCAGAGCCATGTTCGAAACCCTAAGTCTAGCCGACATCCACGCCTGTTATTTGACGTTGTCGCCTGTTGTTCGAAGTCGTCTCTGTTCTCTAGTCTTCTTCACAGTCGCGACTTAGGGTTCGTGGGTCTCTCTGGTTCGTGGGTTGCGATCATCTTCAGTCATCATCAGCAACTCACGATCAGCTTCAGCCCCCTGCTTCGTTGCGGCTCAATTTTGGTACTTTTGGTTCGCGAACTCAATCTCTCTGGTTCGCAAACGTCATCGTTATGCTTCTGATTCAGGTCGCGATTGTCTTCCACCATCGTCCACAGCCATCGTGACTCCGTCCTGTCTTTTGAAGCTTCTCTAGTTCGCAATCAGTCCTCGTATTGGTACATATAACTGATTTGTTGGTATTTACACTTTGACCCTAAAATTTCATTAACTATTACACTTGGACTGGTTCTCTCCTGTGTGTTCTAAGTACTGAGATAGTGGTATATTTCTCGTTATTATAATTTGACCCCAAAATTCTATAACTTTGGTTCACTTTGATGTCGGATACCCATAAGCTTTAATCTTTTACAAATCCCAAGAAAGGGCCACTTGCTTTAGATGAGTGCGCCTTTTGCCATCAGAGGGGTCATTGGAAGTATCATTGTCCCAAGAAGGGATGTTTGTCTGCTTTGTCTGTGTTTGCCTCATCTTCTCAGCAATTGCCGATTAAGTTCTGCGTTCCTCCTCTGAGTACCATTCGGCCTCCCGCCGATTCTACTGCATCTGCTCCGGCTCCTGATCCTGACTTGGCTTCCTTGACTGCTCAGATTAGTTAGCTTCAACATACATTGTCTACCTCCTAGCCATCTCAATCTACCTCCGTTGTTTCATCTCTTCATTCAGGTTTGCTTAGGTCTCCTTCGGGTAACTCTTCGTCTGTCTGGCTTTTTGACTCTGGTGCCTCTCATCATATGACTCATCATCTCTCTTTACTTCAGAATTGTACTCCTCATTCCTCTCCTATTACTGTTAATGCTGCTAATGGGTTTGGTATGTTAGTTATATCTGTTGGGTCTGTCCTACTGTCTGCTATGTCTGCAGTCTCTATTCCATCTGTTTTATATGTTCTTCAGTTATCTGTCAGTTTATTATCTATTAGTCAACTTGATGCCTCTAGTTTTGATGTTATCTTTTTTTCTTCTATTTGTTCTGTACAGGATCGGATGTCCAAGCAGCAGATTAGGATTGGCCATAGAGTTGGAGACCTCTATGTGGTGGAGAGCTTGCATCTGCCTATGACTACCTCTCCGACTGCCTTTTCTTCTTTTCAGTTAGATTCTCTGTCCAGTCCTTTCTATTTGTGGCATTCCAGATTAGGGCATTTGTCTGCTGACCGCTTACGGTCTTTAGCTCAGTTAGGTATATTGGGCAAAGTTTCTCCTAGTCAACTTACCGAGTGTTGGAGGTGTAAACTTGCCAAAATGACAGCCTTACCTTTCCGTAACAGTACTTCTATATCTGCTACACCGTTTTCTTTAGTTCATACCGATGTCTGTGGCCCTTCTCCTATTCTCATCGAGGGAGGTTCTGCATACTATGTGTCATTTGTTGATGATTGCACCCGTTACACTTGGGTTTATCTTATGACTCATAAGTCCGACTTCTATTAGATATATTGTACCTTTCAATCTATGATTACTACACAATTTGGGGCCACAATTAAAATACTTCGGTCTGACTTGGGTGGGGAATACTTTAAAACTGAATTCTGTGAGTATTTAGCCAAATTTGGCACTATTCACCAAACCTCTTGTACTGATACCCTTGCCCAAAATGGTCGAGTCGAGCATAAACACCGTCATCTCCTTGAGACAGGTAGGTCTCTTCTTCTCTCTACCTCAGTTCCGGCTCCATTCTGGGGGGAGGCAATTCTTACTGCTACTTTTCTTCTCAACCGCATGCCTACTCCTATTCTTTCTGGTCGGTCTCCTTATGAGGCTTTGTTCTCCCAACTTCCTAACTACTCCCTCTTTCGTGTGTTTGGGTCTGCTTGTTTTGTCCTTCTTCCCCGCAAAGATAGGACCAAACTTAGTGCCCCGGTCTGTCCTCTGTGTCTTTTTGGGTTATAGTCCTACTCAAAAAGGCTATCGGTGTTACGACCCTGTTTCCCGTCGTCTTTATGTCTCCCGTCATGTTTCTTTTCTCAAACGTCTGCCTTACTTTCAGCTTCCTTTTGTCACTGCTCCAGTTTCCAAAGAGGATTTGGTTCACATTGACCCATTTCCTTCTGAGGTACTGTCTGATGAGTACATCTCCACAGTTCCTCTTAAGCTTGTTTCATCTTCTCCTCCTGCTTCACCGCTGGCTGTTTCTCCTCCTTCAGTTTCTTCTCCTCCTCCGTTGTTAGTTTATTCTTGTCGTAAGGCTCCTCCTCCACCAGTTGTCTCCACCCCTACTGTTGATCCTCCTGCTTCTGACGACTCTGATCCTACTGCACACTGATATCCTCCTCGAGCACGTCATCCTCCAAACAGGTTGGGTTGGTCTAATACTTATTTTTTTGCTTCCTATCGTACTTTTTTATCTGCTATTCACTCTTTTGTAGAACCTCAGTCTTACAAGGAAGCCTGTCAAGATCCTCATTGGGTTCAAGCTATGGATGATGAGTTGTCTGCTTTACAGAAAACTAGTACTTGGGAGTTAGTTCCTTTACCTGCTGGTAAGAACCTGGTTGGTTGCAAATGGGTTTACAAAGTCAAGACTCATTCTGATGGTTCTTTTGAGTGTTACAAAGCTCGTCTGGTTGCCAAAGGTTTCTCTCAGGAGTATGGTATTGATTATGATGAGACATTTGCTCCTGTTGCCAAAATGACTACTGTCCGTACTTTGATCTCTGTCGCTGCTGTTCGTTCTTGGCCTCTTTATCAGATGGATGTTAAGAATGCTTTTCTTAATGGCCATCTCACTGAGGAGGTTTACATGCGTCCTCCTCCTGGCCTTTGCCATCCCTCTAGACAGGTTTGTCGTCTTCGGCATGCTCTGTATGGTCTGAAACAGTCTCCTTGTGCTTGGTATGATCGATTTCAGATTGCTGTTACTAAGCTTGGGTTTCATCCTTCTGCTTCCGACTCTGCTTTATTTCTGCGACATACCTCGGTTGGTTTTGTTGCTCTCTTGCTCTATGTGGATGATATGATCATCACTGGCTCGGACTCTTCTACTATCTCTGAGGTCAAGCAACATCTCTTCCGCACCTTCGAAATGAAGGATCTGGGTCCATTATGGTATTTTCTTGGTATTGAGGCTGCTTCTTCTCCCAAGGGCTATTTCCTGTCTCAGGCTAAGTATGCTAATAAAGTCATTCATCGTGATGGTCTTACTGATACTAAGGTTTCTGATACACCTATTGAGCTTAATATAAAGCTTAACTCTACTGATGGTGTCCCTCTGGATGATCCCACTTTATATCGCGAGCTTGTGGGTTATTTAATTTATCTGACTGTCACTCGTCCTGACCTTGCTTATGCTATTCATGTGGTTAGTCAGTTTGTTTCTGCTCCTCGCTCTACCCATTGGGCTGCTTTGGTTCGTGTTCTTCGCTATCTTAGGGGTACTATCTTTCAGGGCTTATTGTTGTCCTCTACTTCCTCTTTGGACTTGGTGGCCTATGCTGACTCTGATTGGGCTGGTGATGTTACTGATCGTAAGTCTACATCTGGTTTCTGTATGTTTCTTGGAGATTCCTTAATCTCTTGGAAAAGCCAGAAACAATCAGTCGTTGCTCGCTCTACTGCCGAAGCTGAGTATCGTGCTATGGCTCATGTCACTGTTGAGATTGTTTGGCTTCGTTGTCTCTTGTCTGATTTGGGTGTCTCTCAGTCTTCTCCGACCTCTCTCTATTGTGACAATCGCAGTGCTGTTCAGATTGCCCACAATACTGTCTTTCATGAGCGGACGAAACATATTGAGATTGATTGTCACTTTATTTGCCAACATCTACAGTCTGCCTCTATCTCGTTCCCTTTCATCCCTTCGGCTTTGCAACTTGCGGACTTCTTCACCAAGACTCACACTACCGCTCGGTTTCAATTTGTTCTTAGCAAACTCTCCGTGTTTTCTGCTAAAACACCTTGAGTTTGAGCGGGGGTGTGAGAATATATTGTGTATTTTCTATTATTTTCCAAATTAGGCATGATTGTGATTGTACAAATTAGAGTCCTATTAGAGGTATGATTGTGTTAGAGTCCTATTAGAGGCATAATTGTATTATCCCTTTTGGTTTAGGATTTAGGGCTATATAATCTAAGGTCTTATTGTAATCATTCACACATTGAATATACGAGATACAGAAAGCTATTCAGAAATCTTACAAACCCAGCTTGGAATGCAGCCCAGTGAGTAAACTCAATTTCAAGAACTTTAGCAATTTAGAAAATTAAATTATTCAGCATACTTTCTCTTCCTATTATCAACCATGTCCTCCCATTCAGAGAAAAGCTAATTTGCAAGCTGAGCAATTAAAGAATTCCTCCACAATCTTAATTTTGAGTGAACCATCATAAAACAACCTTATCTCTACATATTGGATGAGGTCTGTTAATGTGCTATACCTTCTTTCTTGTCACACATTTTCCAATTTTGACAATCACAAACAAGAGGAAAAAAAAAAATCAACGTAACAATTATACCATGTTATCATCAACACGTGGTATCACCATTCATTTATTATTTTTTGAACTCTCAATGACATTTTCGAGGAAATGCCATGCTACTTGCACTCAAAGATTGACATCGACATCCACCTTTAAATGGAAATTTGAGGGCAAGGGGCCATTCCCTTAACTCCTACTGACAAGAATTTTACTTCATGAGAAATTGAACAAAAAGGGCTGAATCAGCCTATTTCTTGCAAGTACAAATCAAATTCTTTTTTGAGAAAGGAGCTAAAGATTGAATGGTTTCTCAGCAGGAGAGAAAAAAATGTCAAGAATCCTCTTTTTTCTATAACACAACTGATGTTTCTTCAGAGCACTAATAGATTAGTGAATCTTGAAACTATCTTCAATTGACAACTCATTTCCATTTGCATTAGATGACAATTTCCATTCAAAAGCTTGTAATTTACTACTCTAACAGAGACTTCATGACTGTCAAAGCATATATTAACTGAAACAACAAAGACAAAAGGCAGTCATGTAACAAGGCATTAACACATTATTATCACATAGTCATAGCACATTTGCAGTCTTGGAAAAAGAAATGAAGAAAAAAATGCAATTTATATTTTATTCACATTTTACTCACTTTTCTCTTTTTCCTTTTCAAATCCCGACCCAAATCCATGATCCAAATACAGCCTTAGGAAACAAAAAAATCTAACACTGGGAAATAAAATCTTGTGACATTTGCAATGAAAATTGATTGATTTGTATGGCCAATTTTGTCGAATGAACTTTTAGCAATTCAGTTAGGATTTTGGTTTAAATTAAGGTAGCTTGTAATTTGTAACTATGGGTGCAACGTGAGCAGGTGCAGTAAGATTAAAGAGTTATCCAAGTTTGTTTTAAGAGTTGCCTGAGGCCCCAAGCCTGGCCTCTAACCTAATTATAGGATTTACTCCTAATTTTTTTCTCCCTCTATCACATATATTAGTAATTAAAAAATTTAAATAACAGTATGATTTGTTATATATGTATTAAAAGTATTTGTATCTAAATCTTTATTTTGAATAAATCACAAGATTTACTCTAATTTTTCTTTCTCTCACATCTATACTATTATATATATAGTCTCTCTCTCTTCTCCTTCTTCCATTGTGTTTTCTACTCAATCATGCTAGTTTTTGTTAGTCAAACCGAGAATAGCTTCTTCTTCTTCTTTTTATTTATTTTTCTTACACATTTGACAAGTCGTGACTTCAACCATTATTTTCTTACTCATTATCTGAATATAATTTTATTTGTCTCTTTGCATTAAATGCCTTTTTGAAGCTATCTATATAGTTCAAAAGTGACGTGACCAAGAACAACATCAACTCAATTATTTAATATACATCATTGTTGATCAAGTAGTTATGATCATCGCCAACATCATCATCACGACAGCGGCAGGGCTTACCACGATTATTGGGAGATTCGAAAGGAAGACCAAGGCCGCCGTTACCATTGGCCTTAATAAGTTAATGATTTGGTGAAGGTATCTTTGGCAATGAATGGGAGGTGTTAAATTTTCATACTCTCTCAATGAAATTTATGTAATATTATATCAAAAATAAAAACACTACTTTTAAAAATAAAACTTGCTATCTATATAGAAATAAAAAAAAATAAAAAAAAATTGACATTTTCCATAATAGAAAATCCTTACAAAATGTAAAAGACACTATTGCATTAGTTAGATTATCCTTTTAATATTAAAAAAAAAAAATCTTTAATATTTTAACTTTTCAAAATTATTCAAAATTTATACATGTTATTACTTTTTTATTTAACTTTTAAAATTCTTTTGTTATAGCATGATCCTTTCACTAATAATTTGATTGTTATTGTAATTTCATGAATTAGGGATTATTGATATATATTTTTGCACGATATAAAACTAATATGAAATATGTTATAACACGAGTTATACCATAACATAGACTATCACAAAAAAAAAAAAAAAATTATAACAACTCATTTTAAATTGTAAGATTCTATGCTTAGCACGGGTTACCACTAGTAAACTGTAAAGAAAAGTTACAAAAATACTTTTATTACAAATTGCCAATATAAAAAGTAAGATAAAAATGTAATTTATAAACAATCTTAATACATGCACGAAACAAGGCCATAGGCTTATAAGAAGTGGGTAGCTTATCTAAATTTAGCCTAGTCTCTTACAATTTTTTATTAGGGCATTTCCAACGGTTCACTAAAAATTTCATCAAATCTGAGTAAAAATATGACGAATTCCTCTATCTGATATTAGCCACTCCAATGGTGAATACTGTAGCTTTCATCAAAACATATTGGATGTCCTAGGGGATGACCGGCCGGTCAACTAGAAAGAGGAAAATGAAATTTTTTTTTTCCCTCCATTTCTATTTCCTCAATTCCATTGCCATTTCTTTTTCCCTCCATTAAATCCTTTTCATTTCTTTTTTCCTCCAATAATTATTTCCTTAAAAAAAGTAGATATAAACAGATTAACCCATGTACTATACAAACCAAACAAACAATGTTGTATCTTCAACTTCAACTTCTCTTTTGTAGCCTTAGTACTAATTTTGTTTTTTTTTTTGTTTTTTGTGTGTATTGCATGATACATATGCTTAGCTTCAGTGACCTAAAAAATGAAAATTATAAACATTTCAATAAAAAGTAGACTGAGAACTCAAAAAATTGATATTTAATAACAGAAATAAAAATTACCATGTCTGCCTCGGTTGTTCTACTTTGTTTCCTCAATTGGATTTGCTCAAGAAAACCACAGAATTTATTAATTACCTTTTGCATGACAGATCAACGATGAGACAAAGAAATATGGTTTCGATTTGATTCACCATTCAATTGTGAATTAAAATAAACGAGTACTCGTTCCTAGAATATTGCCATAGTCTGACTATAACCAGCAATGGGATCTTAAGAGACGGCTAACCAAGATCTACATAAAGTTTCATCTTCTATAATGGTGAATGCTTTAGCAAGAGAAACACGAAAAGTTTCCGAAATGAAATTAATATCAGTGTTTTGCTCTGAAGTTTGTGATTCCTCAAACATTTCAAATCTTCCATAGTTTTAAAATAAAATTTGTACAAATAAACAAGTTAAAAAAATTCAATAGGATACAACATCCAACACACAATGAAATATATTGTAAAAGAAACAAGAAAAGAGGTGGAGAAAAAAGTGAAAAATTGAAGAAATAATATAAACTGAAGATCACACAATGAGAAGATAAATGAAACAAAAAGTGAAGATTGAAGTTAACAATGACAAAGAAAAGAGAATCGTAATGATATTGTGAAGTTAAAAGACTGGTAGAGTCTTATTTTATAGACCACAGCAACGGTAATTTTGTCAAATCCTCTGCAAAACCAACGGTAACCTTATTAGAGTTGCACCCTGCTAAATGAATTACATATTCGTCTGATTTTCTGTTTGGTTATTTGATTAAAATCATTGTTAAATCTCTATCGATCAAGACTTAACAAAAATTTTACTAACACAAACATAAACTTAAAATGAATGTTGCAATAGTTCATTCACTTCTTTAGTCTCCCATCCCTAATTCCATCTCCTAGTAATTTCAAGAAGAAAAAAAACAAAGGAAGTCAAAACAATTTAACTAATGTAAATCAAATTGAAATTGTAATAATTTATATGTATATTTAATATTTTTATATATTTATATTTAAATTTGTAATTCAAGTTTCAGGTTGCTGGAAATCTTTGTCTAGGCCTAGCCTTGAATTTAATTTAGGCTTTTAAATTGCTGAATAAACTTATATTTTAAAAATATATTATCAAATCCTTAAAAATTCAAGTTGGACACATGTTGCTCAGTTTGGGCTGCCTGAATAGCAACCTTATTTTTAACTGCTTAATTTGATGACAAGAAATTTAATTTAACTCTCTCGACCTTAACTTTTCCAACAATGCTACGTGCACCAAAAAAAAAAAAAAAGAGGATAAAATTCATTTAACCCCCTTGTGGTTTAACTGTGAAGCACTTTATCTCCTATATTTTAAGAATAGTCAATTGTCCCCATCTGATTTGGATCGTTTTACAATTTACCTCTTCACCATCAATATTTTCGTTCAAATAAATAGAGTTTGTACCTCACACCCTATCAATTATGGTCAGACTAATCAATATTCAACCAAATCAATACCCAATTTGATTATATACACATATATATAAAATTGTGTATAAATAAACCTATATATATATATATTAAGGGAAATTCTATATTATGTGTATATGTAAACCTGTGTATGTATATATATAATCAGTTAACTCAATAAAATCTCTTGTGTAAACCTGTGTATATATAATGAGTTGACACACTGGTTCAAGAGGGTAAAATAGTAAATTTTTAATTTTGTTAACAATGGTAGGTGTTGCAATTTAGTCCAAAACCATATGAGAGTATCTTAGTAAACTACAAAGGATAACATGAATATTACCCGCACACACAAAAAAAAAAAAAAAAAAAATCAATATGTATCTCAATTTATTTTGAATTTAATTCCCTCTTCACCTAGAATAAATCTAAGCCATGCATTGATTTTTCTCTACGTATTTCTTTCTACTAGTTAGACCCAATGCATATTTAGAAAATTTCTATATATACAAGATAAGTTCTTTTTTCTTTATTTTTAAATTTTTTTATTTTACCAACAAAAAATTTATTAATAAAATTAGTATATATTAGGGGAGAAACAAGAATAAAACCACACATCTCCAACGCATAACAGCCACGTAACTGTAAAACACTAAAATATCAAAACATTACGTACCATTACATACTTGCTGGCAAGATACTTAGATACCTACATATAAGACCAAAGGAAAACAAAAGAAAAACGCAACTCAATTGACCAACAAATCAAATAAATCAAACAAGGAAATATCTCTGTTGATATCATTTCCTCCTTGCTTTGGTGAGAGCAATCGCCAGTAGTGGCAGTGCCAATCTGCAAGCAGTAAGCACAAATTGAGGTCCCTTAATTATGCCCATATGAGGGTAACAGCAGTAATAATGGAGCTATACAGGGCTATGGTGTCACAGAAAATGAACATGTGAAACCACTTGTCACAGCTAGAAATTAGGCTTTTAGCAGCGTTTACCAAAAACGTCGCTAATTCTTTTTGTGAAGTTTAGTACCAAATGCCGACAACACGGCCGTCGCTATAGCTTTATAGCGTTTGGAAAACGTCGCTGTATTAACGGCGTTTTTAAAAGCACCGCCAAATGTCCTACCCTAACGGTACAGTGACGTCACTATGGTTTTAGCGACGTTTTTAAAACGTTGTCATAGGTTTTTTTAATTTTAAAAATTCCAACCGTTATAGTGACGTTTTAGAAACGCCGTCTTATTTTTTTATTTTTTGAAATGGTGCTAATTTTATGTGATTGAACTAAAAGAACACCTGTAATAAACTAAATAGCATTAATATGAAATAATAACGGGGCATTTCCCTAAATAAGGTAAAATAGTAAATCAATTCCCAAACTAAGCCTAGTTTTCAAAGAATTCCCAAAATAAGCTAACTCGCGGTTCACAATCGCGATTTCAACATATTTCCGCCTGTCCCGCGTGAAAGCTGGGAATTCTTAAATTTGTGGTTACAAAAAGCGCTTTCGATTAAGAAATCGCGGTTACAAAACGCGATTTTAATTAACTTTTTTCTTTTGAACTCACTGTTACAAACCACGAGTTCATCCAAAAAAAATTATGCTCTGAATTCACTGTTCAGAACCCCGCTTTTATAAAAAAAAAAAATTTGTTCTGAACTCGCTATTTGTAACCACGATTTTATCAAAAACATTTTCTTCTGAACTCGCTGTTCCAAACCACGTTTTATCAAAGAACTCGCTCTTTCGAACCACGAGTTTTGGCCAAATTTTTTTTCATTAAGTGAAATCGTGGTTCACAACCACGATTTTAAAACTTGTATATAACCTCCCCAGCCCCGTGTTTTGCATTCACGCTTACTCCTCTCTCTCTGTCGAACTCCCTCTGCTGTCTCTCTCTCGCTCTTACTCCTCTCTCTCTGTCTCTGTGCTCCCTGCTCTTTCTCTGTCGAGCTCCCTCTGCTTCAGTATCGTCTCTCTCGTTGGTATGGCTTCTATCATCTACTTTAATGTGAATAAATTAGGGTTAGGGTTTATATTTGTGAATATATTTGTGTTTGTGAAAATGTGAATAAATTAGGGTTAGGGTTCATGAATGTGGGGTTAGGGTTAGGGTTTATATTTGTGAATAAAATGTGAATAAATTAGGATTAGGGTTCATGAATGTGGGGTTAGGGTTAGGGTTTATATTTGTGAATAAAATGTGAATAAAATATTGTGAAATCAGATATAATAAATTAGGGTTAGGGTTTATATTTGTGAAATTTTAACTATAGATAATTTGTTGAATGTGAATGTTGAATGTGTTGAATTTTAATTATAGATAATTTGTTGAATTTGTTGAATGTGATTAATTATAGATAATTTGTTGAATTTTAATTATAGATAATCTGTTGAATGTGAAATCTTTTACTATAGATAATTTGTTGAATGTGTTTAATTATAGATAATTTGTTGAATTTTAATTATAGATAATCTGTTGAATTTTAATTATAGATAATCTGTTGAATGTGAAATCGTTTGCTATATATAATTTGTTGAATTTGTTGAATGTGTTTAATTGTAGATAATTTGTTGAATTTTAATTATAGATAATCTGTTGAATGTGAAATCTTAAATCTTTTATAGATAATTTGCTGAATTTTAATTATAGATAATCTGTTGAATGTAACAAAAATATTTTTGTTCTAAATTTCAATTTTTTAAGTAAGAATAAGAAATTGAAAAGTAAGGAACAAAATTTGTGATAAGAAATTGCTATGGAAGTTTTATCGTCATTTTGGCCAGGAACAAATATATATATATATTTGTATATTTTGGAGATAGGGATATGGCAAAATAGAAAAGTCAGATAATTGAATTTTATGTCGGTGTAGGCCTTCTTTCGTTTTCTTATTATATTTTTTTAAAGAGTGATTGTGATTGTTAATATTTTGTATGGGTGACCCTTTAAGTAGTACACTAAAATTTTATTAACAAATGAAAAATCTAACTACTTAGAATATTGACCCAAAAAACAAAAACAAAAAAAAAAAAAAACTTTAAAATATGTCATTGATGCCACATGCCCCTACAATAAGAAAAATTGGCTTGACTAAATTTATGCACTAAATTCAAATCTAATCGTGGTTAAATATAAAAAGTATAGTTTACTTGAATTTCATGCCCCATTTAGGGTTGAATTTCATTTTCGAGTTTTTCCTCCTTAAATTTCATGACATTCCCTTTGATAAATTTGATATAAATAAATGAATTTTTAAAAGTGATCCGCAAAAAAATTAATATAAACATTAGAGGTCGAATAATTTGATCCACAAAAAATTAGAAGTCAAGAAATTACTTTTTACCTCTTTGCCAAAAGAGGCCTTTCAAGTCGTCATGGAAAATGCTATTATGAAAACATTTGATATAAAAAATAAAAAAAATAAAAATTTTGTTTAGGAATTATGTTTGAAAAAATTAAAATATTTGATTTATAAAATGAGCCATTCTCGATAATTTTTACCCACTTGAATTATCCAATTGGCTTATTCTCTATGCGCCTACATTATGTTTATTCAATTAAGTTTTAACTTTTTATGATAGTCGGATGTCTAAATCAGTTTACGCATTTATCGACTAATCTTACAATCCACAGCAAACGTCCCTTCCACGTAGATCCGACAAATCTCAATTAATACCTATAAACACGACACATACTGAGAGTTCAACTTGAGATCTGAAAGGAGCATACCTAATTTTTAACACATAATGAGAGCTCTTTAATATTAATGAAACTCAAGTTTGACTCGATTCAGGTCGATAATTTTTTTGTTATATTTTTTATATTGCTTAAAATTATGAGAGCTCATTAATTTTTTATTTATGTTATTTCGTACGTTATTTCCCTAAGTTATTTCCTACGTTATTTCGGATGAGGTTATTTCCCTAAGTTAGGGAATAATGTCATAGGAAATAACCTACCAAATAACTTTGTCGTTAAGGTCCCTATTGGCAGAAGCTTGAGCAAATAAAAGTAACTTCTTTTTAATTGTCCATAAATCTCACTAATTGGACCACCAGTTATAAAAAAATGACGTGAACAATGTTTGAAATAAAAATTAAGAACAAGTCATACAAAATCAGTCGAGTTATTTGAACTCAATAAAAAAAATAATAATTTCATAAAAAAAAGTTACACTATGATTTAAGATTTTTGTATGACTTGTCTAATTTTGTCCAATCACACTGAATAAACACAATACTTGATACAAATTATACTATAAAATTATATGAACAGAAAAATAAAAGAAGAATCTTCGTAATGTCTTCATATTCAAAATTATTGATATATCTGTCTAGGTTACAAATCACGCTTTTAAGGAAATTTTATTTATACATAAATTTTGAAGTAATTATTTTTTAAAAGTAAATTTGATTAAGGAAATTTGATTTATATATAACCATGCTTTTGTTAAGTAATTCTTTCTATCTTCAGAAAACGTGGTTGCAAACCACGGTTTTACTGTTGACCCATGGATAATAATCACTTCTAATCAAAATGTAAAAACTCAACGAAGAATTCAAAACCAGCACTCATTCTTGTTTGTCATAGACACTCACAAACACTCTCTTTATCCCTCTCTCTGACACACACACCCACAACACTCACACTCACATCAAACATATATAATTTTTAATATATATAAATTTTATTTTGTAAAATGCAGACCAATATTAAATATATATAATAATAATTGATAATAGCAAATAATAATCAACTATATAAAATGATTATTTTTTTACTTTAATTCTTAAAATGTAATTTTTTTATTTAGGTAAATTACGCTGACACCCCTGAGGTTTATATTTATGACAGTTATTCCCCCACCTTTGAAAAAAAAATTCATTGGAAAAAAAATAAAAATAATTGGAAAAATAAATTATTTCAAAAGAAAATTTAAATTAAAAAAAAATTAATTGTTCTGAATTTTATAAAATAAAATTTATATATATTAAAAATTATATATGTTTCATGTAAGTGTAAGTGTTGTGGGTGTGTGTCAGAAAGAGAGATAGAGAGAGTGAGTGTCAGTGTCTGTGACACAGAAGAGTGAGTGCTGGTTTTGAATTTTTGTTCAAAATGTGTTTTGAAAACACGTTTTTACATATTTTACTTACAAGCGTGGTCACGAATATGTATAAATAAATTTTCTTTATGTATAAATCAAGTTTACCAACACTTTATAATTTATATAAAGTCACAACCTACAATCATAATTTATGTCATGATGTGAAATTCAGGTAAGTTTACCTACACTCAAAGTAACAAGATTAACAACTTACACTTATAAGTTTATGTAAATTACTTAAATTTATAATTTATCAATTACCTAAATCAACTCACATCAATTATATTTATGTAATGATTACAAATGTTGTTACTTTATAATTTATAATCATTTTTTTATAATTTATGCAAAATTAATCCAAAATTAATAAAAGATTTTTAGACCTAAAACTTAGCTGAATTACATTTAATGTGCACAAGAGCATGATCTTAATCATAATAAGTAATGTAAAAAGCATAACAGAAGAGCATGATGTTAATTTTGTATGTGTTGTAAGATGTTTTTCTTAAAAAGCTAAAAAATCTAAAGCATTATCATTATTTTAACTCATATCTCAATTAAAAAATCAATAATGATTGTTGGATTATAATTGATGATTACTTAAATAAAGTTTTTGCGTCACAAGTAATTGTAATTGAATGAGTTAAAATTCATATAATTCTTTTACAAGTACAAGGAGATATAAGTATATTGTTGCTATTTTAATGTTTTTTGTCTTAATTGAAGCAAGTATATGGAGACTGTTCCAATTATTTTCTACTGGGGGGAAAACATAATTCGGGATCCCGATGAAGGCGTATCATATGATGCTGAGCCGAAAGGGATATATGCGGTGCAAATTGGCACCACGCTTAGCAATTTGGAGGAGATGTTTGCGTCAAAGGTGGCAAGTTACGAGGAAAGTGTCCGATTGACCTTCAAATGTAGCTATCCTTATCGCCAGTGGCAAGCACACAGCAAATACAAGATATTACCGATCAATGACGATGAGGCGTTGAACACCGTATTAAGTATCGGTACAAGTTTTCAAGCACCAAATTGTTTGGAAGTCTATATTGATAAAGAGATTGTACACAATATCCCGAACATGACACAGATGGATTCTCGTCCGTTCACTACATTGCTGACGCATGGGACTGACACAACAACGTTTCAGTCTCCTATGTATGAATCAAATCAATGTTATCCACTGGGCTACACACAACAGTCATTTCAAGGCCATGGTGTAGAATCAAGTTCACGTGGTGGATATGGTTATGAATTTGACAGTAACACACAAGATGTGCCCACATGCAGCCATCATACCACTCCGGTTGAAGTTACTGCTAATATGGCTGAAACAGTGAACGAGGTGCAGTTTGCTGACAGTGACATGTACGGTCCTGATGTCACCCTAAACGATGATGACAATGAAATGGGTGATGAAGAAAATTTATTAGGCGGATCAGATGATGATGATGATGAAGAATATGATGCCCAGGCTCCCGTTGACCCTGAAAATGCCCCCATTCCACCTAGGGTTGAAATCCCTTTCTATGACAACATTCACATGGGTGGTGATTTTGACATTAGTACCCGTGATGTCGTTCCCCGTAACCAGATCTGGAGCGTTGAAAATCCAGAGTTGGACAGAGGAATGGTTTTTGTTGATAAGAAACAACTTCTACATGCTGTGAAATTGTACCATGCAACAAATAATCGAGAGTATAAGGTCGTAACCTCCAAGCGAGACCTTTGGGTGTCTGCTTGCAAGCACGACTGCAGTTGGTGGTTGCGTGCATCTCTTAGTAGGAAACATGGTATTTTTGAAATAAAGCAGTACAGGGGTCCTCACCATTGTTTATACCTACGAATGAACAGGGACCACACTAATATTAGCTCCAGTTACATTGCTTCTCATACTTTGGGACAAGTTGCGGTTAGTATAAAAAATAAATGTTTACATATATATACATATTTGTTTGTTTATAGTGTTCACATCCAGATAATCCAACTCATATTTGTTTGTCGTATGCAAAAGGAACCTGATATGCCAATTAAGAATGTCATCGAAGATATAAAAAAGACCATGAACTATAGTATATCATACAAGAAGGCGTGGCATGCAAGGGCAAAGGCAATTAAAATGGTATTTGGTGATTGGGATGAATCATATAGGCAGTTGCCTAAATTCATGTATGCATTACAGACATCGAATCCTGGCACCATCGTGACATGGAAGCACAGATATACCGGGCATACAACCATTATGCCCGTCTTCCACTTTGTTTTCTGGTCTTTCAAACCCGTCATCGATGGCTTTAGATATTGTAGGCCTGTTATAACTATAGATGGTACATTCTTATACGGTAAATACACTGGTGTGTTACTTGTAGCAACGATTGTCACTGCCAATGGCAATATATTACCGCTTGCATTCGCTGTTGTCGACAGGTTGAGTTTGGAGTCTTGGTCGTTCTTCATTCAAAATATCAAGGAACATATTGTCATGGACCGACAGAGAATGACTTTGATATCTGATCGAGCTGAGAGTATTTTAGCTGCTGTGAGGCGGCATTGGCTAAATCCCTCGCTCCAATTTGTTGGATATCATCAGCACTGCCTTCGACATGTTTGCAGTAACTTTAACACACATGTCAGAAATAAGGAGCTCAAACAACTTCTGTGGAAAGCAGGGAGTGCTGATCAACGACGAAAGTGTAATGGTTACTTAGATCAGATACAGGCTATTAACCAAGAAGCCATCAATTGAGTCCACAAGATGAATCTTGAGGACTGGGCCCTTGCATATGACGGTGGATATCGCTGGGGGGTATTGATCAGTAATGATGTAGAGTGCTTCAACAGCGTCTTGAAAGGTGCAAGGAACTTACCTATTTCAGTTATGGTTGAATTTACATTTCGACGGCTCATCAAATATTTTGACGAGATGGGAGCCCAAGCTGAAACAGATGTACGCAATGAGTTCCAATACCCTAGAGAGATGCAAAGAACTATGGAGGAGGGTATCGCAAGGGGAAATACTTTCAAGTTGATATCGTATGACAGGTTAGTTTGTAATGTGAAAAAATTGTTATTATTATGTTGTTAAGTTAATTACACCTAAAAACATGAACTTGATTAGTTTGTATCAATATTGTCTTATAGGCCCCGCCGTGTAATTGAGGTGCAAACATCTTTTCGCCGTGGACGAGGTCGCAATAGACAGATTGTGCGGATGAATCAACCCACGTGCAGTTGTGGGAAATATGAGATAAGATACTATCCATGTTCCCATATGCTCGCTGTAATGTCTGAATGCGATGACAATCCATTCCAGTACGTTGATCCAGTATATAGGCTTCCTGTATACATGAGGGTTTGGGAAACTAAATTCAATCCAATACCGCATGAAGATTATTGGGATGATCCGCAGTGGACCTTAATGCCTAATGAACTTCGTCTGCGAGAAGTAAAACGGGGTCGTACATCTATGGCTCGTATTCCGAATGAGATGGATATATCAGACAGGCGTTTGACAGCTCGTTGCAGTGAGTGCCACCAGACAGGTCATGACAAGCGAACATGTCCGGCGCGACTTGGTCGATGAAGACTATGTAATGCTTACATGTTGTAATATATCATTTTGAAATTCTTTATTTGTAATAGATCATTTAATTATATATTTTAAATTCTTTATTTGTAAATGGGGTCGTACATTTAAAATGTGTATTACAAAATGTGTACTTGATTCAAAATGTGTAATGCAAAATTGAAAATGTGTATAATTTATTCAAACTTGTATAAAATCTTGAAAATGTGTACTAGTTTTTAACTGTGTACTTGATTCGAAATGTGTATTACAAGATTCTATACTTAATCACGTAACTCTTCTACCATTTCAAAATTTCATATTTTTGAATAAATTTAATATCGAATGCTGCAATCATTGTTCACATTTTATAATTTAAAAAATTTACAAATTTAAAAAAAAATTAACCTATTATAAATTAAAATTTTAAAAATTGGAATGCTGCAGTCATTGTTTACAATTACAAATTTTATATGTAATTTGCAAAATTTATAATTTATTCAAACTTTTAGCATTACAAAATCAATATTTAAGTTTTGTCAAATATGCCATATATGTAATCATTAATTTCGAATTGCTTCCGTGTAAGTGGCACATAAATTTGTCTTTTCTCGAACCCATATGATTTACTTCATTGCATTTTAAATCGTTAAGTACAAAATAAATAATTACAGTTTTTCTGTTATTATGTTTTGATAAAATGAGATTTTGATATGGATGATCTAATATTTCAGTTGTACAGGCTTCATGGCACATGTACCTGAGGAGGTTCCACTGTTCAGACATGCACATCGGGCTGACAGTATGTGGGACCGTCCGGTATGCAATAACGTTTGTTGGACTTTATGCTTACAATTAAAATACATTGCATTTTGTTGTATATTTCGTGATAATGTTATTATTTAAACTGGTCATTCTGTTGTGCAGGATGAGGCACGCACCGTATTGACATGCCGTTGGGCAGATTCTGGATTGTGGGAGCATCCGTTGGACCATAGAGTCTTGCAGTATCTATTACGCGCGGGATTCTATGGTGTGTATCGTATCGGGCACATTTGACTGGACCACGCACTCATCACTGCTCTCGTCGAGAGGTGGCGCACAAAGACTCATACATTCCATTTCCCGTTCGGGGAGGCCACCGTCACGTTGTAGGACGTATCCGTCCTATATGGTCTTCGGATTGATGGTCGAGCAGTTACTGGAGTTGACCCATCTTTCACGACGGAGCAGTGGATAGCCCTATGTGCTGAGCTACTGGGAGTAGCACCTACACCAGCAGATTTATAGTCAGGTAGAGTAAGGGTGAGGTGGCTGGCCGAGCAGTTTACTCATCTTCCAGATCATGCTCCAGATGAGTTGGTACAGCAGCATACCCGAGCATATATTTTGTGGCTTATTGGGGGGGGTACTTCTCCCTGATAAGTCACAGAACCTGCTTAAGCTGATGTACTTGCCATTGCTGAGAGACATTGAGGAGATTGGGCAGTACAGCTGGGGTAGCGCGGCTCTGGCATGGTTGTATAGGATGCTATGTCGAGCAGCTCAGGTGGGTACGAGGGAGATTGGAGGACCACTTGTGTTGCTACAGGTTAGTAAGAATTTTATTACATGTCAATTCATATTGTATGCCATATATCAGAATTGTAATTGTGTTCAAACTGTTACAGATTTGGGCATGGGAGAGATTGATTCGCATTGCCCTGTCTAGGCGGCAACTGGTTGGTCCTGGTGAGCTTCCTATGGGTGAGGGGGACATGCAGTTGCCCATTGGACCGCGAGGTAGCCGGTGGAGGGTTGACATGGGCCACGAGGTCGTCTCGACCCACGTAGTGGTAGTTTATAGAGACCAGTTGGACCGGATGATCGAGGACGAGGTATGAAATTTTTTGATTGCATTTTAGTTGTCTTCTTAATTGTACATGTTTTGAGTTCACGAGCAAAATTTAATTTATTTGTCATCATTGTAGTTTATCTGGCAGCCTTACACTGGGGTCCTCGGTACGCTCCCCGACTACTGCCGACTGGGTCAAGAGATATGGATGGCGAGAGTGCCACTTATTTGTTTTGACGTGGTTGAGTGGCATTTCCCCCATCGTGTCCTCCGACAGTTTGGTCGGGTGCAGTCCGTGCCGGATCAGTTCGACACTGAGTGGCAGTTGCACGTCACTGATATGCGTGACCGAGCTGGCACTGACTGGCATCTGTTTTATATGCCATATATACAGTTGTGGGATGCCCGCCGGGACAATATTGTATAGGCTGACTACAGCGATGAGGTGATCCCCTCTTCCGATCCTTATATGTTATGGTATTGGCGACATACACACCTACTAGTCGGGAATCCGAGCCACGTGTCTGAGTCTGGATATCAGGGAGTTGGGCCTTATCTTGAGGCATTGGTGAGTATCATATTATGTGTCAGATAATTAGTAAAATCATACTTGATTTACTTTCAGTCAACTGTAGCCTAATAATACGTCTGAATGTTTGTTCAGGTGGCTGAAGCTGGGAGGTCGTTTCACTTGGCTGAGAACGCCCATTTGAGACGTGATGGACAGCATGCCTTGCAGGCCGTTGCAGAGATCCGGGAGTTATTATACCAGGCATTCCAGCTTGCCCATCGGGGAGATCGTTTGCATTACGGCCACTACGGTATACACACTTCAGCAGCTGCTCCAAACACATCAGCGCCGTCCACGTCAGCGCCTTCCACTTCAGCGCCTGCCACATCAGCTCCTTCGACATCAATCACCCCACCACATACTACCCCATACATATCTGCAGATTCCCTCGACGTACTTCCTACGCAGCATACTGGCATACCTAATGTGCCTGACCCTGATTGGACACCGCCCCGATACATGCATGACGTTGTTACCCCACCCACCCAGTTACCACCACCAGACAGTTCGACCGCAACCATGAGTACACATGATGCAGTTCTCACTGACATCTCCCACGTTGATGCTGAGGCCCATATTGAGCCCCCCCCAAGAGCGCGCCGGAGAGGCCGAGGTTTTGGTCGTGGCGAACGTCGCGGCCGAGGTCGGGGTGCGGGCAGAGGCAGAGGTCGAGCTCCGGCTGCAAATCGTGATACAGTTGCACCAGGTGATGGAGTTTCACAGCTCACAGCAGTATCCGATCTTCCTCCACAAACAAGATCAAGGGCAGCACATGCAGTAGAGGGGGGGTCACACTCACATGCTCCACAGGATACGCATTTACAATTGGGGGAGCCAGATATTCAGAGAGTCTACCGCAAGAGACCGAGGAGGGAGGTCCACGGTCAGGGTTGTGGGACTGGGGGCAGGTTAGGGCATTAGC
The DNA here is from genome assembly GCA_036172215.1 of Camellia granthamiana. NCBI lineage: Eukaryota > Viridiplantae > Streptophyta > Magnoliopsida > Ericales > Theaceae > Camellia > Camellia granthamiana. The sequence goes on from JAXFYN010001230.1 coordinate 25,468, forward strand.
GGGTGTGATGTGGAGTGTATAGTTTATTTTATTTATAGTTTTTGTTATAGTTTTTGTAAATCAAACTTGTACAGATGATGTAAATGTGTCATACTTATTTATTCGAAAAATATAATTTTACAATTTTTTATTCTTACTTGTTTTGATGATTTCCATAAAAATGAAAAGGAAAACAGGAAAAAAATGATAAGAATTGATAGGATTTTATTATTGAGCGAGATTGGAGGACCACTTGTGTTGCTACAGGTTAGTAAAAATTTTATACAAAAAAAATCAGGGAAAAAAATGTAAACATTGCATAATGGATAGTTGTGGGGAGAAATATGAATAAAAAGGAAACAAAATAAATATCTAAACAAATACATAATTTTGTTTTCCCTTTTCTTTCACTTTTCTGAATGATTGCATTCACTGCCTTCTTTTCATGTACAAACCAATGATAACCAAACAAAATGTAGACATATATATTTGTTGTTCATCTAGCTTAAACGTGTATTTCAACTATTTGTTATATGAACATGTACTTCATTAAGTATCATTATTATATTCCACATCAATAATGCATGAAATCATGAAAGTCTAGTTCAAGTAGCGTTCTTCAAAATAACAATAACGGAGAGAAAGTAAAGGTAGAATTACAAGAACTATTCGAAAACAATTGAAATATCTCCCTTCATTGATAAGTCGTGGATAAGCATTAAAAATTGCATGCATTACAGAAATGGTTTGGGCGTTCATCCAAACAATTTCATTCATTATCATCATCATCTGACATCTTAACATCAGATTCATACATAACATCCATACTCCAGGCGTAGTACTGGTGTGCATCATCCATTAACCCATCTTCGGTACGCTCATTTGCGGTCTTCATTAGTCCGGACCTTTGCAAACGTTGGGTCATGCGATTAACCTCGTCGCTGATACGATGCAATGCCCTTTGCAACAACTGTGAAATGTCAGTTAGCATACGCATGGCTAACCGGCGAGGAAATTTAAGATTAACTTCAAGACATAACTCAACGAAAACGTTTGCTCGAGTTTTGCGAAATTCCCACTCAGCTCTCATGGTATTGACGGTGCCACGTGAGTAACGCAAATTTGGATTTATTGGGTGTTCAAATTCATCTCCATCTGCAACCCAATAGTGACCCATTACTGAATATAGATCAACCACCATATATCTCATGATGATATCGCTCGAAATAGCTGTAAAACTTTTGTTGTAGTATGATGCGATATTTATACCATATATACACATGGTAGCTGTATGTATGAAATTATTGTAAACAACTATGCATCAGAGTTGTCACGTCAACTTTTATGACCTGAACAACTATGCATCAACTTCATACGAGTTGTCACTTCGACTTTTATGAATTGCATTATTTATTGTTATTCCAAAACCAAAAGTAAAAACATAAATAATAAAATAATAAAATAAAAACCAAGCTGATCAACCGACTAAACGTCTAAATTAGTCAAATTTCTCTGCCTGAAATTTTTTTAAAAAAATAAATGTGAAATTACAATTTAAAAATCTTTAAAATATTTTAAAATTTTGGAAATATTTATTCACAATTTTGTTTTACTTTTTAGGTGTATTGACATATTTATTAATTTATTATTATTTTTTTATAACACCCCCTCAAAATTTTAATGGATTGCATAATTCACAAGGGCACAGTAAGTATGGTACGATAATAAATTGTAGCTCGGCGCAATGACTTTGTGTAGCGATGCAATGATGCATCTGACTTTGTGCAGCGATGCAGTGATGCATGTGACTTTGTGCAGTGATGCAGTGATGCATGTCACTTTATGCAGTGATGCAGTAATGCATGTGACTTTCTGACATTGCGACCACATGGCACATCAATACGACCACATGGCAATAGTGTTGATAAACAATTATGTGATGGACTGAAGGAGTAAAGTGTAATTTACCGAATATGAAAAGAAGCAAAAAATGCAAAGATGAGAAAATGGGATGACTGTGAAGTTCATCAAGTGAAAATAAGATAAAATATAGGCTGTTTATGAATAATATTACTTTAAAACAAAGAAAATTTAAGCATTTACTTTCATTTATAATTTGTTGAAAACACCAATTTGTACTGAAATCGTCAATTCCAAGTGACTACTTACTGTATTAAAAAAGTAAGCATGAAAAAATAGTTTCATGTGGCGATGTGACAACTCACTGCATGTTGTTTTATTTAACAACTCACTGCTCCAATATGAAAGGATCGCATTGTCATCCTCTGGCCTACAATTATGATTTTATCTGACAACCACGTCTGTGACTACATCACAGGTACACAAAGTCACAGGTACTGAGGATTGCATGAAATGAAAAGCTAAAAAATAATATCACGGGTATGACTTCTTCCATAGTGCCCCAGCATGCATTATCGTCACTAGATCATCTCTAGTTAATCCTCAGTATTATGTCTATAAATAGCGACACCCCCAGTATGATGTTTGTTCAAGTCATAACAATAGTAATATATCTACAATTACTATTATTATTTGTTTGTTTATTTTATGAACAATGTCTTCAAGAGGTGCAGGAAGTTCACGCCAGCAAAGAAATCTGAAAGTGTGGTTGCTACCTCCATTTACTTATGACTACAAGAGCGAAAAGTACTCGAGTCCGAAGGATTATTATGCTGGTATCCGAGCAGAATGGGCGTTCAGGGTAACGGAGCAAGAAGGATTGTTTAATGATCTACGTAACTTTGGGGCAACGGTACCTCATCGTCGTTCATTGACCATGGCTAGACGAAATGTCAGTGACTATGAAAAAGCAGTTAGCAGAATTAAGAAGGAGAACAATAGAATGCTGATGCGGAGATGTCGACATTTCATGCTTCAGCTAGCCACCGAAATGACAGAAGCAAGCAACAGAGATTTGACAGTGATTGAGCGAAATAATGTCTTAAACAATGAAAAATATCTCTCTGACTACTACATGTCAGATGAGAAATGAGATATGAAACACCTTTATGTTTCATATATGTGTTAGGTTTTATTTTTGGCAACCCCGTTTGACAAAACTCCTTTCAGTTGTATTTGTTTTCGCACTTTTATTTCAGTAAGGCTATGAGTTTATTAGATGCGAATCCAACCCGAATTGTGCCGTTCAAGAGAGAAGTTTGTGATGTTAATGCTTTCAAGATTGCCACTTCGCTGATTATGACGGGGGTTGAGCTGATTATGACAGGGGTCAGCTCGCGGCCCGAAGCAAAATGCAAAAATGCATTCAAAGTTGCATGTCCGATCATGTTATACTTTTCCAGTTTTTCCAGTTCTGACCTTCCCGCTCGAGCGGGGAAAGGGGCGCTCGAGCGGGGTTTACAAGCTCACAGTATCTCTGCTATACCTAAAAAAATACTGGATGGTGTGATTCGACGCTCGAGCGTGGAAACCGACGCTCGAGCGTGGAGCCTATATGAAATCACGGAATTTGAAGTCTCCGCTCGAGTGGGAAAACCCACGCTCGAGCGGACCGCGTGATCCCAGATTTCCAGATTTGTTAAGGAGTTCGTTTTCTTCTGAAACTAGGATTGTTTTGGTTTTCTATATATACTTGGTTTTCTCCCAAAGCTAAGGGTACTCCTCCAGATCTTCTTTTTGGTTCTTGAAGGTTTATATCTGGGGATATTTTGTTATTTTTCTTTGATGTTTTATTGAGTATTCAACTCATGGTTTAAAGAGAGTATACCAAAGGTTTGTTTGTTATACACAAAAAAGAGAGTTGTTCTTCAGTTGTGGATTCTGAAGAATTCGAGCCTGAAGCTTTGGTGGAATCCGGAGTGGCTCATCAGAAAGACAATTCTGTGGTGAAGATGGGGTTGGAAGAGGCACATAGAGGTTGGTTCAATTAGGCGTTGTGGATTCGCTAGGTAATTGAGAGTATACCTGTGTAATTCCTTTAATTCTTCTTAGTGGATTGTCTTGTGGCAGTTGCCCGTGGTTTTTTGATCACAATTGGAAGTGTCCAATTGTGGTTTTTCTACGTAAAAATCGTTGTGTCGATTTGTCTTTGATTGTTTGATTGGGATTGTTATATTCTGCTTAAAATTGATACATAATCACAAATCAACATCTAGGGGGTTTCTAGATTTTTCAATATGTTTGTATGTTGTCTCATATCTTCGTTACTGGAGTGTAAGACAATGTTGTTGTTCATCTAATGTACGGATGTATTTCAAGTATTTGTTTTATGAACCTGAAGTTTATGAAATAACTACATTTATAACTGCACATTTATTAGTTCATGACTTTCTTTATTGAATTGCAATGAGTTAATGAATGTTCTAGATTAATGTATGTTGAATTATGTGAATACTTAAAACACATAAAACATAACAGGTAGCTCGGTGAAAAGCTTCCCTTAACTGGGGCTCGTGAAATAGGGATCCTGTACGTAAAGAATTTCAATCTCCATCGGGAAAGAAGAAAGAGTCGCCTTCCAATTCCTAGAAGTCCGGTCAAAATGATGACTCTGGTAACGAATGGGGGGTTGACAGATAACTAAACTTGGGGGGCTGGACAAACAAGCTCAAAGCCAAGTGATTAGTCCAGTTGGGAAACTAAATTTAAAACCCAATTGGTTTTACTTGATTTACTTGTCAAAATCACTATTTACAATTAATTATACACAAACAGATTTACCTCAACACCAATTTGATAAATGTGGGATTCTCAATTCAGAAAGTCACATGGCAACAGTGAATTCACTGATTTACCTTACAGTGAGCATGCCCTTATTTGGTCGGTATATGCAGATGGATTGTCAAGTCATGTGACTTGGTGCATAGGCTTTGGTTTTCTCGATTTTTTGCTCAATTTTTTTATTACAGTGACAACTCATTTCTTATTAATATATGTGGGATTCTCAATTCAGAAAGTCACATGGTAACAGTGAATTCACTGATTTACCTTACAGTGAGCATGCCCTTATTTGGTCGGTATATGCAGATGGATTGTCAAGTCATGTGACTTGGTGCATAGGCTTTGGTTTTCTCGATTTTTTTATTACAGTGACAACTCATTTCTTATTAATATATGTGGGATTCTCAATTCAGAAAGTCACATGGCAACAGTGAATTCACTGATTTACCTTATAGTGAGCATGCCCTTGCTTTGTCGATATATGCAGATGGATTGTCAAGTCATGTGACTTGGTGCATAGGCTTTGGTTTTCTTGTTTTTTTGCTCGATTTTTTTTATTACAGTGACAACTCATTTCTTATTAATATATGTGGGATTCTCAATTCAGAAAGTCACATGGCAACAGTGAATTCACTGATTTACCTTACAGTGAGCATGCCCTTATTTGGTCGGTATATGCAGATGGATTGTCAAGTCATGTGACTTGGTGCATAGGCTTTGGTTTTCTCGATTTTTTGCTCGATTTTTTTATTACAGTGACAACTCATTTCTTATTAATATATGTGGGATTCTCAATTCAAAAAGTCACATGGCAATAGTGAATTCACTGATTTACCTTACAGTGAGCATGCCCTTGCTTTGTCGGTATATGCAGATGGATTGTCAAGTCATGTGACTTGGTGCATAGGCTTTGGTTTTCTTTATTTTTTGCTCGATTTTTTTATTACAGTGACAACTCATTTCTTATTAATATATGTGGGATTCTTAATTCAGAAAGTCACATGGCAACAGTGAATTCACTGATTTACCTTACAGTGAGCATACCCTTACTTTGTCGATATATGCAGATGGATTGTCAAGTCACGTGACTTGGTACACAATATTTCCTTTTCTCTGGTTTTTCATTCTAGTGACAACTCATACCTTGTTCGTATATGTGGAATTGTCATGCAGGGCCATCTTTCTAAAGCTGTTCATAACCAACTATATAAACGACTAAAGGTGAAGACACAACCTTACAACTCATTTCGCCCTACGAAATTATATTTCATTTGTTTTAAAAAATTAGCATGGCTACATGGTTCGTGGGAGGGAATGGGAGTCGCAGAGGTTGTAGGAACTTGTAAAGGGGTGACAGTTCACGACGAGGAGGGGGAAGGGGAAGTGGCGATGCTGAAGATGAAACACCATTTACTTTGTTAGATGCCTCCTGTGCTTATCATGATAGGTATGGGAAGCGACATTTTGTCATGCCCAAGTACTATCGAGATCCATGTGGTTTGGTGGAGGAACCATCAGATAATCAAACAGGATATGGTTTAGCAAACGCTAGACTTCTGAAGTGGCCCACACTATTTATAGAGCGAGTCCAAATGGAAAGATTATGTCGGAAAAATCGATTGAAGGTGCCAAAAGCACGTTCTGTTGAGATCCAAAAGGAAGATCCTGATAATGCTGATCGACTATGTGAAAGACTACAACGTGAGATTTCTCAAATGCGCCGTAGGTTAGCCCGCGATATGCAGCTGTAACACGTCCGCGGGGGGGACCTCGCGCTACAGTTCGAACTCTCCTTTTTGTGTCGCGGTTCTAAATCTGAACCAAAGAGTCCAAATCCAGCAAATCGTTTGAGAAAACAGATTTTTGAAAAGTAGTGCCAAACATGGACTGCTTTGCCAGATTACAGAGTCGCCACCTAAATATTTTTTAATTGGGAAATTTAGGAAACCCTGACTCGGTGCCGAAGGCCACGTGTCCGTCATCACCAAAGTGGTCTTGGCTCGGGAGCTTGGGTACGATCGGGGAAGGTCAGCTATGAGCACCCCCTTTCGCCCGGTCCGAAGACCGGCCTCTACTAACCGTGATATCCGATTTTGAAAACATTACATGCTCTTATTCCAATTATTAGCCTAGAATTACTATGTTATGCGCGCAGCAAACAAGTATAGACTAGATTGCCTAATTTGGAAATAAACATTACATATCCGTTGGTTTTGAAAATGCATTGGAATTTGCTACTCGCAAGTAGGCTAAAACACGGATTTCAACGAGTTTTCCCAACTCAGGCAATCCAACCTCCACCCACAGGCATTCAAGCAGTCTATCACATAAGCAGTTAGCCTCATGGTAATCATGCTATTATGGCGACATTCACACTCATGCGGTATGCTAAAGCGTAAACACTTACATCGTACTCCGTGCCAAAAACAATAACCCGGTTAGCAAACATGCATGACCTAGTTCATGTTAAGTGGCTAATGCAACACAGGCATAGATGCAATCTAGAGTAGGCTCGGCTAACCCTAGAGCATGGCACATGAAATGCAGCAACTATCACGTATTCAATTTGGAATTGAAAGTACGATGCAGTTTGTATGATGTACCGAGCCCGATGTATGTAAACAAATGCATGAATGCACGCATGCATTACATAAGGTATGCTAATTTAGATGTGCCCTAATCTACCATCATAAGCAGGTAAATAAAAGGGTAGAAAGAAATGGGGGTTGGAAGACATGCACCCACTCACACACACTTATTACAAATTTGCCCTCGCTCGGAGGGACCAAAATAATAATACAGTCCAAGAGAATAAACGAATAAATATTACAAATTCTAATTACTGAATAAATAAATGTGAAATAAAAGAGGGCCACAGCCCCTCGCCTCAGGATGTGCGAATGATGCATGCTCGATGTCCGCCTTGCCCGAGAACCCGCACCATGCCACTGTTGCCTCTGTTTTGCACTGTCCTGCCTTTCTGAAAACTGCCAAAGTTCTAGGACACCTTCTACATACCCTGAAGATCACCATCGGCTGAAGGGTTTGGCCATCGGCCGCAGGGTTTAGTCACCGGCTGCAATTGAGATTATCGGCACAAAAAGTGTGCCGGTCGGCACTGAAGAGTGCCGGTCGGCACTAAATTCCTGCATGAGACAGTTTGACAGCAGCAGCAAGACAGCAGTGCATGGCATGGAATTTTGGGCATATTTATGCATGGTCAATGCCTCCTATCATACTTGGGGACTCAAGGAGGCATGACTCTTGGCTCTAGGGCCATCAATTGCGCCCCTTGGTGCATGATGGCCTAAAGAACCAAGGTTGCATTTTAATGATAAAAATGCATGCAACACAAACATGGGAACTAAGGCCCTATCATGCTAAAGTCAAGGGTCCTAGCGACATGGGAATCAAGGTGTGTTATGTCACTTGAGGTACAAACACCCCTTGCTTCCCACACTTGGTTTGACACCCCAAACCAAGTAATGAGATGCAACTTATGCACACATGCCTCAATAATACAATATGGAAAATAGGATGCTAGCAAATTAAGTACCACACAACCAACACATTAGTCATGCAAAATGCTAGAATGTACAAGATGGTAGTGTAATGCGAACATGAGGCAAGCATGCAATGGGATCAATATGCTACAACACCTAGTGGACCAAGTATGCAACTAGCATGTGGTGAGCATATAATGGTGGTCTAACTACAATGAGGCAGCCCTCAAAACCCCCCAAAAACAGTAGCAAAATGTGCCCAAAATGATGACCAACACTCATACAAGCATGCAAGGCATTAAGCCCAAAACCCAAGGCACCAAAGAGAGCAACTTACCACCATTATCAAGACCATTCATGGCATACATCCAACAACCAAAAACAGACTTTTAGCATGTGAAATGACACCCGAACCCCATATGTGGCAACCCCAAAATGCATCAAACATGGAAACATGCACAATGCTCATTCCTAGACATACAAGAGCATACCCTTATGGCATGAAATAGGCTACACATACATATATACAAGCATGATTTATGGACAAAAAAAATGACCCTAGATGATGCCAAATCATGGGATCAAGACAAGTTAAGCATGCTAGGAACCAAAACACACAAGGCTTACAAGCCTAAAGTACAAAACAACCATGTTAAGCATACTATTCATGGCAAAATCAGTGGCTCACAGCCCTTATGCGTGGTAATATGATGCTAATACCCTCATGGAACCAAGCCACAATATGCAAAGAACATGGCTCAAATGCATGGCATGCTTTTAAGCATAAGGGGACACTACAAAGCAAGCATGAGGTACATGTTAAAGGCCATAAAACCAACCTAAAACAGAGATCAAACATGACCTAAAACACCCAAGAAAGCTTTGAAATGAAGCTAAATGCAAGCATGCACACATGCTACTTCATGAGCCAAGAATGAGGGCCAAAGAGAGACAAAGGGGAGAGGGGTGTCCCTCCCCTATATGTGACCTAAAATCACCTTCCTCACCACTGAAAACCCACTGGTTTTCAATGGTGAGAAGGCCAAAAACACCAAGTAAAGGAGGCTTTAGGAAAAAGGCACCAAAAATGGCCAAACAAGGCCTAATAGGATGAACCTTTACTCAAAACCACAAAATGACCTTAATGAAGGTTCAAGAACAAGTAAAAACAAGACTTTTTTATGTTAAACACAAATCCAAAAACACAAAGCAAATGGGGTAGAAACTTGTTGCAAGAATGGGGAATATAAAGTAAAGTGTTTACCCTTGAAGATCCCTTGAAGAACAAAGATTCCAGCCACTCTCTAGTGATCAAAACCAGCTCAAAACCACAGCAATCAACCTCCCAAGTCTCTCAATCTCGAGCTAAGGTGTAAAGGTGTGTGTAATGGTGCAAAAGTAAGGTAAAACTACACTTTTAGGCCTAAAATCACACACACAAGAGGAGAGAGAGGGAGAATATAGAGAGAGAAGGTATATCACACAGATATATAGGTATAAGCTCTGGTTTTTGACCTAAAAAATGGCTAACCCCTTGACAAAGGGAGAGAGATGAGCTTATATAGGCAATAAAAGACTTGGTGGCTAAGCAAAGGGGGGGTTCAAGGGGTGCAAAGGATTCAAGGGGCTTTAGGGCTTCTAGAAGCCTCTGGGACAGCTGGCCAAGCTTCTCCAAGAAGCTTGGCCAAGGGTTCAAGCTCCAAGAGGAGAGAGGGGGTCAAAGGGACCAAAGGGTGCATTCCCGGGTATAGGGAGTGGTGATGGTGCATTCCAGCTGGCACAGCTGGCATGCACCAAGTCTGAGGTTTCACAGGGGTCACACCGGCCAGCAAAAAGGGTCATCGGCACAATAAAGTGCCGGTCGGCAACATATAGTGCCGACCGGCCACAGATTATGAGAAATCAGTGCCGGTGGAATAAAAAGAGGGTCGGTGGTGTGCAAGGGAAGCCGGGTGGTGATCAGGGGTGGCCAAAGAGCCTTCCCCCACCCTCTGGTGCAAAAACACACAAGTCTTGGTGTAAAACCAAGCCTAGTGCAAGTCGGTTGAGAGATCCTGAGGCGCGACGCGCAGCCGGGACCTCCGGGAACTCAAAACAAACACAATCATGGATAATCACCGAGTGTTCAATCAGTGACGTCCAAGTCTTGAGGTCGGTCAAAAATGGGGTGTCTACAGCAGCTATACATAGTTAAGAAGGATGCCCAGAAGAACAAAACAGAACCAAATGATGCGGCTATCAAGGGTATCATGGAGGATCCTGAGCTTGTCTCTAATGCTGAGCTTTCGGATTTTTCAGACTCTGAGCCACCTACCAATTTAAGCGCGAATTAGGTGTTAATGTGTACACTTCGGCAATATTAGGTCATGCATTAATATGTAATGTCTGTGTTAGAGTAAGTGTTTCCATAATGAGTTTGTCAGATTGTCTGGCTGATATTTGTCTGTCTAACTGTTATGTTTATCTATGTATTGTGTGTTCAGTTAATGATGTCCACAATGTATTGTTGTCCAAGACTTATGTCTGTACTACCTATGTATTTTTGTGGGAGACTTTTGTGTTTTTTCCTCAAGGTTTTATGAATTACATTATCACCTTCTAACCCAAAACAAAGACAACAGAAAAAAAAATTATTTAAATAAAAACGGCTTTAGTAAAGCCAAAACAAATTTCTGAATAACACATTCTAACCCAAAACAAAGACAAGAGAAAAAAATAAAAAATAAAAAAATTTACATGAAAACAACTTTAGTAAAGCGAAAAGAAATTTATGAATTACATTATCACCTTCTAACCCAAAACAAAGACAATAGAAAAAAAATAGATATATATATATTTGTATTTACATGACAATGGCTTTAGTACAACCAAAACAAATTTCTGAATAACACATTCTAACCCCAAACAAAGATGAGAAAAAAATAAAAAATAAAAAAATTTACATGAAAACAGCTTTAGTAAAGCGAAAAGAAATTTATGAATTACATTATCACCTTCTAACCCAAAACAAAGACAACAGAAAAAAAAAAAAAAAAAAAAAAAAAAAAAAAAAAAGGTATTTACATGACAATGGCTTTAGTAAAGCCAAAACAAATTTCTAAATAACACATTCTAACCCAAAACAAAGACGAGAGAAAAAAATAAAAAATAAAAAACTTTACATGAAAATGGCTTTAGTAAAGCGAAAAGAAATTTATGAATTACATTATCACCTTCTAACCCAAAACAAACACAAGAAAAAACAAAATAAATTTACTTTAGTCAAGCCAAAAAAAAATGCTGAATTACACATTCTAACCCAAAATAAAGACAAAAGAAAAGAAAAAAAAATTAACATAAGAACGGTTTTAGTAAAACAATTGTAACCCAAAAAATTATTCTGAAATACATTATCACCAAAACAACGACAACAGAAACAAAAACAAAAAAAATAAACCAAAAAACATAAAATTTCTTCTTTAGAGTTCAGTAAAATTGAAACTAAAAAAAAAAATTTACGCAAAAATCGTAGTTCATAACCACGATTTCAGAAGAAGAAATAAATTTTGGCCAAAAATCGTGATTCCAAAGAGCAAGTTCAGAAGAAATTTTTTTTGATAAAATCGTAGTTATAAAACGCGAGTTCAGAAGAAAAATGTTTTTTGATAAAATCGGGGTTCTGAACAGCGAATTCAGAGCATAATTTTTTTTGGATGAACACGTGGTTTATAACAGCAAATTCAAAAGAAAAAGAGTCAATTAAAATCGCGTTTTGTAACCGCGATTTCTTAATCTAAAGCGCTTTTTGTAACCACGAATTTAAGAATTCCCAACTTTCACACGGGACAGGCGGAAATATGTTGAAATCGCGATTGTGAACCGCGAATTAGCTTATTTTGGGAATTCTTTGGAAACTAGGTTTAGTTTGGGAATTGACTTACTATTTTAGCTTATTTCGGGAAATGCCCCAATAATAACTCCCATTTAAATAGCAAATACAACATTAATTCACTTTCCCATTCAATTTAATATCCAATCATTATTACCCACAAAATAACATATCCAAAAATTGAATTCACAATTCTCAATCAAAAAATTACTACCTTATATACAACGCCACAAAATAACATTACGCTCTTTTCTCTCTCACCACTCTATTTAACACAAAAATAAGAAGAAAGTGAACCAAAACACCCAACCCCCATCCATTCTTCACCGTCATTCTGAATCGCTCTCCATGCTGCTTCCCATGGCCTTCAATCCTCTCGGGTCTCTGCCAATTATAAAACATAATAATAATAAAAACAAAGCCAATAAAAGATGTACATTGAATAGATAACAAAAATAAATGAGTAGTTCAAGCTACTGAATGTTATTTTAAATAGTCACATTAGAAGAGATAAAAGAAATAGGGGTACCTCCAATGTGATCAATAAAAGAAACAGGGGTACCTATAAGGCTCATCTAAGATGCACCTGCCAACAAACCTTGAAATAGAACACTATTTCATTAATGTAACACTATTTCAACCTTGAAACCGGAGTACCTCCAATGTAACACTAGTTTACAAAATTTTGTAAAATGTGTATATAAAAGGAAAACCTGGGTATTGTTGATTATGCTGCTCTTTTGATGAGCTAGAACCAGATGCATTTGATGACCCAGGACTTACTTTCGAAATGGTTTTCTGGGAAGCAAAAGCAACACGTACAATATGAATATAAAGCTTGAAGTACAGGATAAAACATGTAAACAATGCTAAGTATCTATATAGATTAAATAAATAAATAAAAAGTAATCAATTTGTGCTATTAATTTTATATCTCAAATGAACAGAGTATATACACTTACCAGCATGACATCAAAATATTGAAAAGCACAATATAATGGTTTAGGAATTTTGAATTCATCTCTCTCTCTCTCTCTCTCATCCAGTTTCACCACTTGAGGTTTCTATTTAGAACACCCTCCACAAATTCGATTCTCTCAAGGATTCCTTGAAGATTTTCTATACAATACTCGGCCAATTAAAAATCTGAATGGCATATAACAAAATGTGTGTGTGTGTGTGTGTGTGTGTGTGTGTGTGTGTGTGTGAGAGAGAGAGAGAGAGAGAAATTTTATACAAATTTTCAAAAGGAGAAAGAACTTACCCCCAATTGTACAATACATGGGGTGACATTTATGCATGTTCTTGGATCCACCATGCAATCAATAAAACTCATCATAGTCAGATTTTTGAAAATAAAAAAAATAATAATAGTAATAATGGAAAGAAGAAGCCAAAAAATAAAAATAAAAAAATTCTTTAAGGTGCATATATAAGCTATTGGGCTATAAACGTTCATCCATGTTAGAAGAGATAAAAGAAATAGGGGTACCTCCAATGTGATCAATAAGAGAAACAGGGGTACCTATAAGGTTCATCTAAGATGCACCTGCCAACAAACCTTGAAATAGAACACTATTTCATTAATGTAACACTATTTCAAACTTGAAACAGGGGTACCTCCAATGTAATACTATTTCTTTTTCTACACATAATGTAACACTATTTCATTAACCACTGTAAAGAAACCTTAAAATTAGGCCAATCCAATCCCTTGTTGGGTCATCCATTCTGCACATGAATTGAAACCAGAATACAAAGACGAAGCACACAGAAACAACAGAATGATGATTAATCCTTGTTTAAGAAAACACAACAAAACCAGTGATGATTAATGTTCTTCAAAGATGTCTTAGATAAACATATAAAACTATATAAACACACATATGTAGTGAGATGATCGAATAAAGAGAAGAAATAGAGAAAAAGTAAGAGGAAAACATAAAAAATTTCTGAGCTGCCTATTTGTGGAACAAACAAGAAGTAAGCAGACTTTCGAAACTGTGTGAAGATGGAAAAGGGCCCTTCTCACCTGCATGATTTGATACAACTTAACAATTAAAAATTAAATTAAATTGGTCATTCCAACAGTAGCATTCACTTGTGGAAGTGTATATGTAAAGATATAAATTATCATATTCAGGGTGATGGTAAACTTGAATGATAAAAAAAACACTAATTATATTCCCTACTAAATTTTTGCCTTTCCTTATACATTCCATAAATATATGCTCGACCAAGTTTGGCAATGTATTTCCCAGTCCCCAACTAGTAAATTCATTCTGAAACTAAATTTGAATTGCGATTTTTTCTAAATTAATGAAATATAAATCCATGCATGCATACCTCTATTGGGTCTATTAGCAGCTGACGTGATCCCAAACAACGAATTGTGAAATATGTTGGCCCTTCATCTCCGATTATCATCAGACCAAGTAACCTCATCGGCATGTGTTTGTGTCACAACTTCAGGGAAAAAAGGAGCTATTGTCGGCTCACTCTGATACTTCTTAAGGTAAGGCACACCTTGCAGCTCAGGAACCAAAGCAATAGGTTTCTTTCTAGTCTCTTCCTTGGTTTGGAATAGAGCTTTTATCTCTTCATGTCCCTGATAATCTGCCAAAGCCCTCGGGGTCCATCCATGCACGTCTGGCTTGTCAATGTCGGCTCCTTGATCTAGTAGGAATTT